>CM066318.1:104990256-105212756 GCA_033807775.1 Saussurea involucrata
ACATGATATGCAATAGCATTTTCATTTTACATTCCCCATCCACTTCTCTAATTGTTGGGTGTTTGATTTTAGAGTGTTGTAATTGATAAAATAGTTACAGATATGAATTTGGACGAGTTTTTTTTTCGTATGGACCGAAGAGCGAGCCTGATAAAGTAACTAATGATTTTTTCTTTTCATTCGAGTTTCTTATGTTTGTTTAAAAGGATTCCATATGTGAAGTTTTGTTATTGATTTAATTGCTATAATCTTGATAACATTAGGTGGGTAAGTCTTTGTTTAGAAAAACAAAAGATGGGATAATTTTGAGTGGAAAGTTGTAAAGGATGATCATCTATGCACATTGGAATATGTGTTTCAAAACGTAAATCATTCCATGGGATTCAATATAGAGTTTAAAATTGATGATAATATCGTGTATACAAGTTATTCTTCGTCTATGCTCTTTTCCTCTTGTTTCTTTCTATCTTTTTCCGGCATTAGAAGCTTTAGCATTTGATGGATTCTTTCTGGTTCCATTTTTGGCAGGTTGTATTCAAGTATACTAAAGATAGATCCATCATTTTTTCAAGTTTTTAGCCTGATGCAACTCTTTTGATCAGGAAACTTCAAACCACTTATCTTGTAAGCCTTATCAAATATACTATATAAAGATAGTGGGATCATTCATAGAAATCATCATCATCGTGATCTGATATTGTTTGTTTATCATGATTGTGAGTAGGTTTTATTTCTCACAAAAGGAGGGTCTGAAATATATACGATATCAGAAGGAATTCGTTGGACGAAGCAATGAAACTGTTGTTTAGCGGGCGGCTTAAATGGAATAGTTTTTGAAGTGAGAGTCATCTTAAGAAATCCAATAGTAATTAGAAGAATTGAAGACTCTAACTCACTACTAAAATCAGTCATATTACCGACAGTACAAACACACGGTATTTCCGACTGTTTGAAAAAAATAATGTTTAAATTTATCGACGGCTTTCCGACTGTTTTTAAAAACAATTGTTTAAATTTACCGACGGTTGCCCCGTCGATAAACTGTCGGTTTTTGGATTTCTTTAAAAAACATTTTAAAATACTTTTTTTGCTGCAATTTGATTGTGTGTGTATATATATATATATATATATATATATATTATAATGCTACATACAAAATTCATAAATATTCCATAAATTCAACAACCCAAAATTTACCAAAAAATCCATACATATATCAAATTCATGCATATATCAAATCCATGTCATCATCAAATCCTACCGGAAGAGGGGGGATCACAAGAAGTGGGGTCACCAGAAGGCGGTGGTGGATATTGAAGGCAATGGTGGATATTGTCAAGCTAACATTGTCTCGATATCTTTTAGTTTGTTTGATATCCGTGTATTCTCCTCCTCATGCCGAGTGTTGTTCTCTCTCTCAATTGCTCGCTCCTCTACTATTTTCTGAAGTTTCTCTTTTAGTTCTTGCTCCTACAGAAAAACAATGCATAATGAGTAAATTGACGTGTTTTAATTAAATAAGAAAATAAAAAGGAAAAAAAGCTTAACCTCACTTGAAATGGAACCGACATACAATCTATCGGTACTCAAACCACTTGACGAGCGAGTTACCACGTAGCTCGGGTCCCCACACGTACCAACGCCGAACATACGACCCCTTTTCCTTCCTCCCACACAACGCTCCCAAACTTCAATATCTCCTAGTGGATGAGTGTTCGTGTTAGGTCCGTACTTCTTAATCATTTCGTGTTGATAGTCATCCTACGATAAATGATTACGAATTAAAAATCAATTAACATTGTTTTAAGATTTTGGGAGCATAACAACTGTAAATTAAACATTTTCATCCATGCACAACCTGATTTAAACATTTAACATAATAAATGAACTTCATAACCCCATCCAATAAAATAATTTGTATGTCATATTAGACGTGCTAACCTAAAATTGTACGAGTATTCGAAACGACTTATTCATATTGCAAACTAATGAAAGAGTAATGAAGACTATAAGTACTCTCTTTCATAAGCTATAGCCGGTTAAACCAAGATCTATTTTCTTGCAAAACATAAGGATAGTTCAAGCATGTGTTACTCTATAGTCTATACTTAAGGACTATTTTTCCCAATTTAATAATTTTTTGAGGATTTTACTTGGTGACTAGAGATGGTTGAACCTCTGTAGAGGGAGTGTTACCATTAGCTTTTGGTTGAGTCAACCAAACTTGGTATTATGCTTTGACTTTTGAGATCAAAATTGAAATTAGCCTTTAAAGACTATATAATTTGATGGGATTATGTATTTTCTTACCAATCGTTTTCTTTTGCATCGGTTGATGGGGAATACCACAATTCTTATATTTAAGGAAATAGAGAAAATGATGAGAGGTTTCTTATAGTGTGGATGAGAGATGAAAATGGTAAAGTGAAATTGAGGGATGTTTGTTATCCTAGATGTTAAGGAATGTTGAAAACTGTTTTAATTCATACAGAGTAATTTCAATATTCAACGGATCATGTCTTTTTATATACTTTTATTTCAATTGATTGTTTGAAAAGTTTGATATTATGATAATTTCGATGTTTGTATATTATCGTTGATTTTTGAAAGATGGACATTTTATTATTTGTATTCAATTAATATGAAGTTGTCAAAAACAAAGTCCTCATATTCTTTTGAGATCTAATAAATGGACTATCTCTTTGAAATAAACTATATCAAATGATTGATTTTTATACGCTTCAACTTTTGTATTTTTCGTTTGGCTTTCAAGATAACATTTTACTTGCAAAAACAAACCTATTAAGAGGGTATAGAACATTCTATTAATAATTGTATTAATTGTTCAATATTAATTTACAAGAAAGTTTAACATTCCCGCTGTATCGCGCACGGTCGCACGGATACGTAACTAGTATATATGTGGAGGATCAAGCGAGAAGTTTCAGGATCATATATGATTACACGTGATGTAACACCCTGACATTTTTTTCTATTATCTAGCCATAAACTTCACATTTCATTCGATTACGCGACGGAACATATGGATCGGTTTATTACATATTAATTCGACGTGACCAAAATATCTTGAAAACATTAACCAAAACTTTTATTATCAACAGAACTAGAAATTACAATACAACTAAAGAAAAATGATGAAACCCTAATCCAGTTTCAAGATGAAACCCTAACTAGATGAGAGAACGAGAGAGATAAATCGTATGGTGTAAAAGAAAAATGAACCTGATGTCTAAAATATGAGAAGTAGCTTCGTTTATATATTTAGCTAATATTCCACTTTGCACCCTCAGCTACTGAGTAATAGCTTCGCTACCCTTTATCTTTGAGAGAATGTGAGGCACAGTCCCTCTTCTTCACGAACCCTCTATCTTTTCAGCTATTGCATTTAGACCCCTTCTACTTTACTGAAAATATAAAACAAACACAATAAATAATTGGTGATGACAAGATTGGTATAATGTATATTATTTTAACAAAATACAACCACTATTACATACTTAAACGTATTACAACCGTAATATTTTTTAAACCACTCCAACTAAATTTGGAGTTAACTACGGTAATATAACAACGATGAAATACAAACTTGAATCACTTCATTAACGTTAAAACCACACATATATGAGCTCCTTCTTGCCGACCGAATCTCTGAGACATATGCACATACTTTTTAAGCTGGTGCCAAGTGAGTAATGTATTTCATGTAAAACATCATCTAACACTTTAATGTCACGATCAAATATGAATTTATACACATTTCAGTTTCATATACATAACTTTGCATGCATGCTCATCACCACTGAGATTTCATATATAGTGTTAATGATCATAAGACTTCACCACTAAGGTTATTGTCACACTAAGTGACTCTCATATTTGTGAATACATCACAAATATCATCTACATGCCATGCAATGCATTTAACTTCGTGTGGGTGTATATATATATATATATATATATAGGGTACAAATCAAATACAAACCATGTATTTGTTGCATCCCTTACAAACCACAGTCTGCATATGTGTAGAACCGATCTGCATATATGCATTGTCTCATATGAATGTATGTTCATTATATGTATATTCTTGCATGTATGCATATGCATATATGCAGACTGGTTCTGCACATATGCAGAACTGTGGTTTGTAAGGTGTGCAATAAATGCGAGGTTTGCATTTTACGGAGTCTCTTTCTCTCTCTCTCTCTCTCTCTCTCTCTATATATATATATATATATATATATATATATAGAGAGAGAGAGAGAGAGAGAGAGGGGGGGAGGTTATTTTGTTAACCTCCCAAATGGTGTTAACTTTACTAACCACTTTAGACCAATAGGATTTCACCTTTTTAGTTGGTTAGTGTCAACATATTAATTAGTGTCAAATGGTACATTTGGTATTTTGTAAAAGGGTTTTTTTGGTAGACTTTTAAAATGGGAGTTACTGTAACAACCCGTTTTCTGTTAAGGATGATAGTTTGGTGTCTTAATCGAAAGAAAAGTGAAAGTATTGTCCAAGGGCTCATTTGAAAATTTATGAGAAATATAAATAGGCTCAGATCCCTAGGGTTGGTGCTGAGAATTCATTCTGCTCTGTTTGTTGGCGGCTGGAAGCGTAACCGAGAGAGGAAGGGCAATTGGGAGCTGAGAGATTCGCGAAGAAACTCTAACATCTTGGTAAGTAATTCATCTCCTATTATGATTCCTTGCACTCATTGACTAGATAAGTTAGTTCTCTAATCACAAATCATGTTTTAGCTGGGTATGTAATAAGAACACTCTGAAAGGTATTTAATCAAGCAGTTTGGATTTGCTAATCAAGGAAATATGATAGATTAAGGGTTTTGATTGTAAAGAAGAAGATGTAGCAGTATGGGTAAAATGTTATGGTTGATGGCCACATAAATTGAAAAGGATAGGAAGCTTCAACGTTAGAAATGAGGAGTTTTCGTCGTCTGTTCGGGTACCGGGAGTCGCCCGTACCGGGAGTCGGACCCTACCAGGACTCGGACCCTACCGGGACTGGGACTGGGACTGTTGGTCTGGGCTTCGTTTGCCAGGCCGTAGTATCGAGCTACTTGGGCCGATGGACTTAGAGTTTAGCTTAAGTCTCATGGGCTTAGTAAAGGATAAAAGAAATCCAATAATTAATAGATGGACCTAAATGAGTAGTTGAGACCGGATTAAGAGAAACGTAGGATGAGAATAGAGCGGTCATCTAATTAAATATGTGAATTATTAATTAGGTGAGCGGTCGGTGCAAGATTCGAGTAGAGAAGGAAATTGCAGTCAGGTGAGTTCTCTCATCCTTTTTTTTATGACGTACTGTTTTTACTGAAATGGTTCCTTTATCGAGCATGATTTGAATTTATAAAAGCTATGCATGTTTTCATGAATTGCATGATTATTTACCAATGAATGATGATTAAGGTTTTCATGTACGTGGTTTCAAGTGTATGTGTATGCTATGTGGGGTCGGTTACATGGTGGGGTCAGGGTACCTTGGGATCTCTGATCCCTTGGGGCATATGGAGGATTAGCTTGTAGGTTGGAATTTGTTTTCTCCTACATGAAGGAACGAGGAGTCCATTTGGATTTCGGCATAGACGAGAGGGTGCCCGACAGGCCCCAATCGGTTTAGCTTATGCGAACCCCTGAACCCTGTGTTAACCTTGTATGATGGAAATGTGGTGCATAAGGATTCTTTTTATACATGAAATGAATTTATTCTTTACTACATGTTTTAAGGAGGGAATTCACTAGACCTTTTGGTCTAATCCTCGCTTTTCAAAACTAAACCATTTTCAGGTAAGCGCGCAACAGGCTCTTCCAATAAGAACTAGGGAAGGAGACAAAAGAGGCATGAAGCTCAGAGAGACTCCAGTTTTGGTTATGGTAGTTATAGATAGTGCTCGGCTGTGGAATGTAGAGACTTCCGATGTCAATTTTGCCTAGTTTAGTTCATTGACGTTTAAAAGAACAAGTTTATTTATGTAATCCGAATGCTTATGTTATGTTATCGTATGTTTATGAAATTGGGACGTTACAAATGGTATCAGAGCCTTAGTTTAAGGGATTTAGGTGACCAATAGGGCCTAAACTTAAACTGTAAGATGAGGAACACATCCGAGACATAGGATTGCCTCTAGGAACGATCACTATAACTGCGCTAGGAAATAAGGTGCCAAGGACAAGCGTGTAAGGTGAGGTTGGGATTACACCTGGCCAGTGTAATTACGAACTCACAGGTACGCGTGCGTGCTTAAACTTACCTTTTATAGAAAATTGTTGTATCGTAGCTAGCAAGGGTTAATTGTCGTTTTCTTTCAGCATTAGCGAAATGGCTGGAAGGACCTTGAGGAGTAAGTCGGTACCGGCAGTACCAAGGAATTAGGAGGAGGAAGCACTAGGAAGCGAACCGGTTACCCGTGGAAGAGGTCGCGGGAGGGGTCGTGGAGGAGGTCGCGGACGGGGTCGGGAAAGGACAAGAAGTATGGAAATTCCCGTCAATCAGGAAGACTCCGTTCAGGAAAGTTCAGCCACCGTAAGAAGAGGGGGTTCGACAAGGGGACGTGGTCGAGGCCGTGGCTCGACTTACGTCACTCGGGAGAACGTGGCCGTTGAGCTTGGTAAAATTTAGGAGACCTTGCATGCTCTCCTCTCTAAGCAGAACGAGTCAGCTTCGGGAAGTAAAGAAGCGAGTGAGAACCGAGAAAGCGTGGAGCTGTCTAGCCCACTAGTGACCGGTACTGGGAGTCACCTGAATTCAAACCTTCAAGTGGTGAATAAGTTAGCAGCTAAGGGATGTAATTTCAAGGCCTTTGCCTCATGCAAGCCCCCTACTTTTAAGGGCGAGTATGACCCTATCTTAGCAATGAAATGGGTGAAGGAAATGGAGCTAGTCTTCGATACTTTCAAGTGTGCGGATGGGGACAGGGTAATGTTTGCCTTGTCCATGCTGAAATCTGATGCAGTTTACTGGTGGGAGGCTGAGACTGGGAGAAAGGGTTCGGCAGTGGCTAAAGGAATGTCGTGGGAAGCGTTTGTGGACAGGTTCAAAGCTCAGTTCTGCCCGCTCGCGATAGTGAAAAGATTGGAAGAAGAGTTCTTGGGGTTGGAACAGAGTAGTATGACGGTGCGGGAGTACACTACAAAGTTTCATGAGAAGTCTCGCTTCGCAGATTTGTATGTGCCAACGGAGGAACGCCGAGTAGAGCGTTTCATTCACGGACTGAAGGGCAGCATCTTAGAGCTAGTTCTGACAAGGAACCCCACTACCTTTGAGGCGGCCATTAACGCGGCCGAAATGATTGAAAAGGAGAAGGTTCGTCAGATGACTGAGAGGGGTGGTGAAAAGCGCAAATGGGATGGACCGGGCAAGGACTTCAGGAAAGGAAAAGTGTTTCGATCAGACAACCGTGTTAGTAAGGACACCGTTGGAAAACCATGTACGAAATGTAACAGGGTGCATCGGGGAGAGTGCATGACAGGTTCAAACTCATGCTACCGGTGTGGCTTGCCGGGTCACCTGTCAAAGGATTGTCGCAGTGGTGGAAAAACTTGTTACGAATGTGGAGCTACTGGCCACATGCATAATGACTGTCCACACTTGAAGAAAGGGGATCAGTTCCGTATGGTGAACGTTAGGGTGGAAAAGGAAATAACAAGGGGGCAGAACCGGTGCGTCCTAAGGGACGTGCATTCTGCATGACCGCAGAAGAGGCGGAGGAAGTTCCAGATGTAGTGGCAGGTACGTTTCTAGTGAACTCTCTATGTGCCAAGGTGTTATTTGATTCAGGAGCAAATCGCTCCTTTGTATCGCATGCGTTTATGAAATGTTTGGGGGTGAGGCCTAGACGTTTGGAGAGAGCGCTAGAGGTGAAAACTGCAAATAATAGTTGGGTATATGTTAAGGAAGTAGTAGAAGACTGTGTCATAGATATAGAAGGGATGTTGTTACCTACGAAGTTATATCCCATGGCAATGGGAGAGTTTGACGTAGTGTTGGGTATGGATTGGTTAGCCACGAACGATGCGAATATCGCGTGCAACAAAAAGCTTATAAGGATCCGGTCATCGGATGGAGGTACTGTAGTGATCTATGGAGACCGTCATGATAGAAGGACCAGTCTTATCTCCATGATTAGGGCTACTAAGTGTTTGAGAAAGGGGTGTCGAGGGTTCTTGGCGTATGTGTTGGACGCCAAGAAGGAGAAGCGTGGGGTGGGAGATGTGCGTGTAGTAAGCGAGTACCCGGAAGTATTTCTGGATGAATTGACAAGTCTACCCCCAGATCGCCAGATCGAGTTCAGAATTGATCTAATGTCGGGGTCTGCACCAATTGCCCATGCACCGTATAGATTGGCGCCATCCGAAATGAAGGAAATGATGACTTAATTGCAAGAGTTATTAGACAAGGGGTTCGTTAGACCGAGTACATCTCCGTGGGGAGCACCTGTGCTCTTCGTGAAGAAGAAGGACGGTATTATGCGAATGTGCATAGACTACCGAGAACTCAACAAGGTCACGATCAAGAACAAGTATCCAATTCCTAGAATTGACGACCTGTTTGATCAGTTATAGGGAGCCAGTTACTTCTCCAAGATTGATCTGAGGTCAGGGTATCATCAACTCAAGGTAAGGGAGGAGGATGTGCCGAAGACTGCATTTCGGACCAGATATGGACACTACGAATTCCTAGTGATGCTGTTCGGGTTAACCAACGCCCCGATAACATTCATGGACTTAATGAATAGGGTATGCCAACCTTATCTAGACCAGTTCGTGATAGTGTTCATAGATGACATCCTGGTATTTTCAAGATCGGAAAGGGAGCACGAAAGCCACCTTCGTACAATCCTCGAGCTATTGAAGCAAGAGAGGTTGTATGCGAAGTTTTCTAAGTGCGAGTTCTGGTTGAGGGAAGTGCAATTCCTCGGACACGTGGTGTCTGAGAAGGGGATCATGGTCGATCCGGCTAAGATTGAAGCCATCCGAGACTGGGAGAAACCTAAGAACCCGACTAAAGTTCGAAGTTTCCTCGGACTGGCGGGTTACTACCGGAAGTTCATCAAAGACTTTTCGCGTATTGCCACGCCACTGACCTCTTTGACGAAGAAGAATGTTAAGTTCGCCTGGTTAGAGAATCAAGAAGAAGCATTTCAGAAGTTGAAGGATATGCTAAGTAGTGCTCCGGTTTTGTCGTTACCGGACGGCTCCGACGATTTCGTGGTTTTCAGTGACGCATCGAAGCTCGACTTGGGTTACGTGCTCATGCAATGGGGAAAGGTGATCACGTATGCCTCGCGACAATTAAAGGATCATGAGGTTCGATACCCCACTCACGATTTAGAATTGGCGGCTGTAGTTTTTGCCCTGAAGATCTGGCGACATTACCTGTATGGGACGAAGTGCCAAATCTTCACGGACCACAAGAGTTTATGTCACCTCTTTGATCAAAACGAGTTGAATATGCGCCAAAGAAGGTGGATTGAATTATTGACTGACTACGACTGTAAGATTGAATATCATCCCGGGAAGGCAAACGTGGTGGCGGACGCCTTGAGCCGTAAGGAACAAAGTGGAACCCCCAGGATTGTGGCCATGAGGGCCGAGGTCACATTCAACCTGTTAGATGAAGTAAAGAAATGTCAGACTGAAGCACTCAAAGCTGAAAATCTCAAGAAGGAGAGAATGGTGGGGCAAGTGTCCTCGCTAGTGGAAGATAGTCGAGGGGTGAAGTGTCTTAGTGGGAGAATCTGGGTTCCGAAACTCGGAGAGCTCCGAAAGCAGATACTAGAGGAAGCTCACAAATCGAAGTACACGATTCACCCTGGGACTAACAAGATGTACGGAGACCTTCGTCGTGACTATTGCTGGCCGGGAATGAAAAAGGATGTAGCTCATCTTGTAGAGACCTGTATGACGTGTTCGCGTGTAAAGATTGAACATCAAAGACCGTATGGGAAACTCCAGCCGTTAGAGATACCGATGTGGAAGTGGGACCAGATCACGATGGACTTCGTGACCCATTTGCCCATAACTCCAAAGGGCTATGACGCCATTTGGGTGATCGTGGATCGACTAACGAAGTCGGCATACTTTCTACCTATACGCGAGTCTTACTCATTGGAGCAGTTAGCAAAGTTGTACATCGACGAGATCGTAACCCGCCATGGGGTACCCTCGTCAATTGTATCAGACCACGATAGCAGATTTACCTCTACGTTTTGGAAGAGCTTTCAAAGAGAAATGGGTTCGCAGATTAAGATGAGTACCGCTTATCATCCTCAGACCGACGGTCAGAGTGAGAGGACGATCCAGACGTTAGAAGACTTGTTAAGAGCGTGTGCTTTGGATTTCCAAGGCTCATGGGAAAAGCACCTACCGCTAATCGAGTTTGCTTATAATAATAGCTATCACTCGAGCATTAAGGCAGCGCCGTTTGAGGCACTTTACGGTAGAAAGTGTCGGACACCGTTGTGCTGGAACGAAGTCGGAGAGAGGCAGTTAGCGGGGCCAGAAATTGTACAACTAACCTCGGATAAGATAGTCCAAGTGCGTGAAAGACTGAAGGTCGCCCGCGACGGACAGAAAAGCTATGCGGATAGGAGGTGGAAAGACATTGAATTCCAAGTCGGAGACCATGTTCTTCTAAAGGTGTCTCCTTGGAAGGGAGTGGTACGATTTGGAAAACGTGTGAAGTTAAGCCCACGTTACATCGGACCGTTTGAGATTTCTGAACGGATTGGAGAAGTGACGTATAGGTTGGAACTACCAAAAGAATTGAGCAGTATTCATAATGCATTTCATGTGTCTAATCTAAGGAAATGTCTAGCCGACGTGACCAAAGCGGTGCCGTTGAATGACATTAAAGTGGACGAGAAATTGAACTTTGTAGAGGAACCTGAAGAAATTACGGACGTCAAGGTAAGGAAGTCGAGGAACAAGGAAACTAAGCTGGTTAAGGTTCAATGGCGACACCACAAGGGTCCAGAGGCGACCTGGGAGTTGGAGTCGGAAATGAAAGCAAGTTACCCGCATCTTTTCCAATAAGGAATTTAGGGGACGGAATTCTTTTTAGGGGGGAGTGTTGTAACAACCCGTTCTCTGTTAAGGATGATAGTTTGGTGTCTTAATCGAAAGAAAAGTGAAAGTATTGTCCAAGGGCTCATTTGAAAATTTATGAGAAATATAAATAGGCTCAGATCCCTAGGGTTGGTGCTGAGAATTCATTCTGCTCTGTTTGTTGGCGGCTGGAAGCGTAACCGAGAGAGGAAGGGCAATTGGGAGCTGAGAGATTCGCGAAGAAACTCTAACATCTTGGTAAGTAATTCATCTCCTATTATGATTCCTTGCACTCATTGACTAGATAAGTTAGTTCTCTAATCACAAATTATGTTTTAGCTGGGTATGTAATAAGAACACTCTGAAAGGTATTTAATCAAGCAGTTTAGATTTGCTAATCAAGGAAATATGATAGATTAAGGGTTTTGATTGTAAAGAAGAAGATGTAGCAGTATGGGTAAAATGTTATGGTTAATGACCGCATAAATTGAGAAGGATAGGAAGCTTCGACGTTAGAAATGAGGAGTTTTCGTCGTCTGTTCGGGTACCGGGAGTCGCCCGTACCGGGAGTCGGGTACCAGGAGTCGGACCCTACCGGGACTGTTGGTCTGGGCTTCGTTTGCCAGGCCGTAGTATCGAGCTACTTGGGCCGATGGACTTAGAGTTTAGCTTAAGTCTCATGGGCTTAGTAAAGGATAAAAGAAATCCAATAATTAATAGATGGACCTAAATGAGTAGTTGAGACTGGATTAAGAGAAACGTAGGATGAGAATAGAGCGGTCATCTAATTAAATCTGTGAATTATTAATTAGGTGAGCGGTCGGTGCAAGATTCGAGGGTAGAGAAGGAAATTGCAGTCAGTTGAGTTCTCTCATCCTTTTTTTTATGACGTACTGTTTTTACTGAAATGGTTCCTTTATCGAGCATGATTTGAATTTATAAAAGCTATGCATGTTTTCATGAATTGCATGATTATTTACCAATGAATGATGATTAAGGTTTTCATGTACGTGGTTTCAAGTGTATGTGTATGCTATGTGGGGTCGGTTACACGGTGGGGTCAGGGTACCTTGGGATCTCTGATCCCTTGGGGCATATGGAGGATTAGCTTGTAGGTTGGAATTTGTTTTCTCCTACATGAAGGAACGAGAAGTCCATTTGGATTTCGGCGTAGACGAGAGGGTGCCCGACAGGCCCCAATCGGTTTAGCTTATGCAAACCCCTGAACCCTGTTGTTAGCTTCAATCTTCCTAATCATAGAAGTACTTAGAAGTAGTGAAAAATAGGCTAAGTAAAGGAAAGCCTCTTACAGAGGCTCTGCCACTTCTTCCGAGAGATCAAGGTCAGAAAGCTACAGAAGTTACAGAGGTGATCACAGAACCTCTGTAATACGCACACAGAAGATCAACAACTCGGAAACCAGCGAAGACTACTCTACAGAAGATCAGACCTCAGAACCTCTGTAACCCTTTACAGAGCCTCTGTGGTCTGCGATGAAGACTTGGAAGATATTTCATATCTTACTACTGTTATTGGATCCGTTCATCAACTTGCATGGAAGCGTGCCCTGTCAAACCTAAACACGTGTCAAGCTCTGAGTGGACTCAATAGGGCATAGTACAACGTAGACGTCTGTGCCATTTAATGCAAATACAACTCGTACATCTGCTCCATTAAATGCGTATGGCACGAACAACTGTTCATGCCATCCGGTCTACTGTTCATACCTTATGTTCCACTATTCATGCCGTTAAAGGAATAGTAACCTGTTTCATCATCTTCTAGAGTAGTATAAAAGGAAGTCTCATGTTGAGATCTTCCTTCAACGAATCACTAATACTCTTAAGCTTTAAATAGTCAAATCTATCTTGAGTATTACATTCTCACACACACACCAAACAGTTCTTAATCTGTTCTTGGTGTTCTTATTATATATTGAATAACAGTAACCTTTAAAGATATCCTTTCATTCTTTACTGTTTTCTTTATAAGTGTGTGTTCAATATCTATCAAACATATCTTTTAGTTTAATACGCTTCCGCATCAAACTCTAAACTCAAACTAATAGACTGTTAATCTTGTTAAAGTGAATTTGGGATCCAACAATTGGTATCAGAGCTTGCCTTGATTTTTTTATATCAAGTGATCCTCTTTACAAGATTTGTGATAGATATTATTCTGTTTTAACCTGTTCTTCATTTCATTAAGAAGTTTCTGTTTTGCCTATCATTTTTCGATTTTCGAAAACTGTATTCTTAACAAGAAACTATTCTTTTTCAGGTTAAAACTCCTTTTCCATAAAATCGTCCAGTTCATCGGAATCGTACTCTTTAGTCATACTATCTTTTTAGAACCTTCAAAATGACAAATACAAATAATTTCTTTACTACTGGTTCTCTCACTAAACCTCCTACTCTCCTTCGAGATGAGTATCCTCAATGGAAAATAAGAATGGTCCATTTTTTCGAGGGTACTGAAAGAAATCTAGTACAATATCTTTACAATCTTCCTCCTGTTCCCATGATAGTAGTACCTCGTGTACCTGCTACTGCTGAATCTCCCGAAATCCCTGAACATCAAAAACCAAAGCCAAAAGGAGAATGGTCAACCGAAGATAAAGCAGAAGATGAAGTTGCACAGAAAACCAAAAGGACATTGATCATGGCTATACCCAACGAACTCTTTCAATCCTTAGATGCATGCGAAACAGCGCATGATCTTTGGAAAGAACTGGAAAGACAGTTGGAAGGAGGTGCTAAAACACAGAAAAACCGAAGAGCACAGTACATAAATGAATATCATGCATTCAGAGCCTCTGCAACAGAATCTCTGCAAACAACATACGACAGATTCAACTCTCTTATCAACAAATGCAGAAAATCAGGCATTCACAGAACCTCTGAAGAAAACAATGTCATGTTTTTAAAGAGCCTAAATGATGAATGGCTCCAGCTGTCTATGTCCCTACAAACAAATCAAGATCTAGACACATGGACACTCTCTGATCTGTACGGAACATTAGCCGCACAAGAACCTCAAATAGCACAGGCTAAAACACTAACCATTGCACCATATGCATTGGTTAGTAAAACTACAGAGAAGGCTGCAGAGAGACCAAGGAATGATAGAGCCACATAGGAGAAGAAGAAGGAGAAGAAGAAGGAGAAGAAGAAGATGGTGATAGTTGACAGTGAAGAAGAAGAGCAGGTAGAAGAAGAAATAACTCTTGCGTCATTAGCTAAATCATTAGCTCTATTGACAAGAGAGTTCAGAGGAAACATAAGGGGTTCAGGAAGTGATAGATATGGCAGAGACAACCAGGGTGACAGAAGAGATGATGGAAGAGGAGAAGAATCAAGTGGCCGACAGAGGTCAAATGATAGAAATGACCAACAGAGGTCAAGTGATAGAAATTACAGAGGGAATGACCGACAGAGGTCAGATGACTTGGTAAGCCACACGCAACAAGAATGCTACAAGTGCGGCAAACCTGGTCATTATGCAAATGAATGTAGAACAGAGAAAGGTGGAGACCTACAGAAGTCCAATGATCGAACTGGAAACACTCCCCAAGGGTGTTTCAACTGCGGAAAGCCAGGCCACTTCGCAAATGAATGCAGAAGCAGATCGAATCGCCCACAGAGGGACTCAGCTTTTTACAAAAAGAAGGCTGAGTATTATGCGCAAAAGTCCCTAATGGCGAAAGGGCATTCTAAGGCGAACAAAGAAGACTTCCAGTCAGACTCTACTTCTGACGATGAATACACCGATAATGCCCTATTCTGTGGCATGGCAGAAGTCGACTCCTGCACTGACTCTGAGGTATCCACTTCAAACTCTACCTCTTGTACTACCTCTGTAGATGATAATTTACTTAGACTTAACATTGAATTAATTGAACTGAAAGAGATAAATCAAAGCGTTCAGAAAAGACTCACTTTTAATGAAAGAGAAGTACGGCTTCTCACTCAAGAAAAGGCATAGATTTTTGAAGAAAAAGAGAGAATAGAAAAGAATTGGGACAAAAATCTAGATCCTTTGAAAAAGCAAATTTCTGAATTAACCTATGCTTTAAAAGACAAAACAAAAGAACTTTCAGTTTCAAGGAGCGAAACTAATGACATAAGAGCTCTTAAAGAATACTTTCAAAGAGAAAGAGAAATACTTTGGCAAGATCTACTCAGAAGAGAAGTTTTGCTTAAAAACTATAAAGATGCACAGAAAGTTTATGAAAAGGTAAACTCACAAATAGGGAGACGAGGTATAGGGTATGATGATATCACCCTAGGTGTTGAAGGCAAAAGAAATAAACCTCTGTCTTCTCTATTTGTGATAGGAAAAACAAACAAACCAGATTTTCCAAACCTAATTTCTGTAAACAAAAGGGCAAAAATCTCTGTGGAACCCTACTTGAGGAAACATAAGAAGATGATTAACGTGTGGTTTGAAAACACAGATTCATCATCTTCAACCTCTGTCAATAGAGGTATCAAACCAAATAAATATCTGAAAACACAAGATCAGATTGGTATCTTCAAGTTTGGTAAACCAGAGACCCAAACACAGGTTGCTTTTGTCTGTTTGATAAATGTTGAAAAAAAGTTATCGGCAGAAGCTCCTGAGTTTAAACCCACTTTTTCAGAAGAAAATTTTAAAGAAACAATTGAAAAAGAAATTTTGGAAATATGGAAATCAAGCGTTTTAGAAAAATTCTATACATCTTCTATAGATAAAATTCTCGCTGAAGAGATCTTATCAGAAACCTCTGCCATCTATGAAAATTATTCTACAGAGGAAGAAAGCTCGTAGGATACATATTCGGAAAATTCAGCCTCTATTGAAAGAAATGGCTCAACCTCTGTATACGAGGACGATTCATCTTCTAACGATTCAGAGACAGATGTTACATCTGGGATAGTTCTCTATGACACAGAGGACGTTAAATACTCCTCTGAAGTTCTTCACAGAACTATTTCTCCAAAAGAGAAAATCACAGAGATTCCTATCTGCCCAGATTTTCTGAACTTGAATCTACAAGTCAAAACCTCTGCTGCGCCTAATATGTTACAGAAGACCTCTATAGATCCTATAAGTTCTAGATTTTCAAAACCTAAGGTTAATAAATCTTTTTCTTCTGTGACAGTGAAGAAGGAAGTTCACCACAGAAGCAACCCCCAGAAGGCAGGTCCTAAACAGAGCTTTTGCAAACAATATTCGAGTATTCATAGATCTTCTTGTAATAGGAAATCTACTGTTAAGAAAGAATGTAATGCCTCTGTGGCTCAGTTCAAAATTTTCAATGAAAAGTTCAAGCAAATTACATCTCATATTCAATACTGTCATTGCTTTGATCTTATGTTTAAACTCAATAATCATTTCTCAAGTCAAGATTGTTTACTCTCTACGCATATTCAAAAGTCAAATCCCACAAAGAAACAATCTGATTCTTCTACAGAGAACAAAATGTATTTCAAGAATGCCAAGGCAAACTTGAAAAATTCTAACAATATTGGACCCATGTGGATATGGGTACCTAAATCTCTGTGATTGTCCTGCAGAAGAAGTATGTGCCAACCTGGTATCTAGACTCCGGATGCTCAAGGCACATGACTGGCAACAGAAGTTTACTATCCACATACAAAGAAACACACGAAGGTGGATCTGTAACTTTTGGTGACAACAAAAAAGGACACATAAAAGGCTATGGAGTCATAGTAAAGGAAAATGTTTCTATACACAAAGTTGCATATGTGGATGGCCTTAAACACAACCTACTAAGTGTTAGCCAACTTTGTGATACAGGATTCGACGTGTTATTCAAAAGAACTTTCTGCGCTCTAAAAAGTGAAGAAACAGGAATAGAACTTCTGCGAGCAGAAAGAAGAGGCGATCTCTATCTGATGAATTTCAATTCAAAGAACAAGGACAAAGTTTGCCTTGTTGCCTGCAAAAGTGAGGAAGCCTGGTTATGGCACAACAGGTTATGTCACTTGAATTTTCACACATTGGATAAACTGGTCAAACTTGATCTAGTTAAAGGTTTGCCTAATGTTAAATTTAATAAGGATCATTTGTGTTCTGCCTGTGAGATGGGAAAACTCAAAAGAGCTTCCCACAAAGGCAAAACAGATGTGTCTTGCACCAGGCCTCTGTACATGCTTCATGTCGACCTCTGCGGTCCCATTGCCATACAGAGCCTAGGTGGCAAGAAATATATACTTGTCTTAGTTGATGAGTATTCGCGATTCACCTGGGTTGAATTTGTCCGAAAGAAATCAGATGTACCAAACATCTTGATTAGTCTAATGAAAAGAATCCAAGTTCTTTATGAATGTAGCATACTGAAGTTAAGAAGTGACAATGGCACATAATTTAAAAATTCAGTCATTGAAGCCTATCTTTCTACAGAAGGAATATCACAGAACTTCTCTGCCGCACGCACTCCACAACAGAACGGAGTAGTCGAAAGAAAGAATCGAACGCTCGTGGAGGCTGCAAGAACTATGCTATCAGCATGCGGATTACCGATGAACTTTTGGGCAGAAGCGATCTCTACCGCATGTTATACACAGAATCGCCCAACCATCGTGAAAAGACACATCAAAACTCCTTACGAATTGATCAACAAAAGGCGGCCGAACATCAAGTTTTTCCATGTATTTGGATGTAAATGCTTTGTTTTAAACGACATAGATTCCAGAGGAAAATTCGAAGTAAAGGCTGATGAAGGAAAATTCATTGGATACTCTACCGCTTCCAAAGCCTACAGAGTATACCTTACGAAATCACGCAAGATCGTAGAAAGCATCAATGTTTCTTTTGATGACTCATTCCAGAAGACTTCTGAGCAAATAAGTTCAGAACTCGGACTCAAAGGGGAATCCTCTGGCATCTCTCAATCAAAAGAAGAAATGAATCTTCTATTCCTAGAGATGTTCCATAATGACAATGATCCCTCTGTTGGAACAATAAGAGTTTCTGCAGAACCATCCTCTGTCGGACAAAATCCTACAGGTATGACTCTCACTGGTCCAAATAATGCTTCATCTTCTTCTGTTAATGCTACAGATGCAAATGCTGAAGAAGAATCTACAAAAGAAGAAACACAAAGAAAAACGACCACAGAAGCTGCTGAAGAACAAACTCCGCAATCCACAGAGGAACCAATAACAGAGGACATAGAGGACCAAGTCTATACGTCCTCAGAGGAACGAACTCCACCACCACTCATACAAATCATTCCTATAGGATCCACTACAAAGGCACGCACATCAACAGAGGCTACAACAGAAGTAGAACATCCAGAAGCCTCTGCAGAGCAAGTTGATGAAATTGATGACCATCTTCCACGCACAACAAAGTGGACAAAAAGCCATCCTCAAAGCCAAATAATTTGTGAACCTTCTGCCAAGGTAAAGACTAGGTCTGCCACTGCTAATTTTTGTTTCTTCACGAACTTTATTAGTGTAATAGAACCAAAGAGGATTTATGAAGCCCTGGATGACCCAAACTGGGTAGACGCCATGCAAGAAGAGCTTCTGCAGTTTGAGCGCAACAAAGTATGGACTCTAGTACCTCTGCCATGGGGGAAACAGGCCATAGGAACAAAATGGGTCTTCAGAAATATGAAGGATGAAGATGGAGTGGTCATCAGAAACAAGGCACGATTAGTGGCAAAGGGTTATAGACAAGAAGAAGGCATAGACTACGATGAGACTTTTGCCCCTGTCGCACGGCTCGAAGCAATAAGAATTTTCTTAGCCTTCGCAGCCCACAGAGGTTTTAAAGTCTATCAGATGGACGTAAAATCAGCCTTTCTCAACGGTGAAATCCAAGAAGAGGTTTACGTAAATCAGCCACCAGGGTTTGAAAGTTCAAAGTATCCAAGACATGTGTACTACCTTGACAAGGCTCTGTACGGACTGAAACAGGCTCCAAGAGCATGGTACGAACGACTTTCTACCTTTCTTCTAGACAATGGCTACGACAGAGGTACAACAGACACTGCCCTTTTCTATAAAGATAAGGATAGCGAAATAATGCTTGTACAAATCTATGTGGATGATATAATTTTTGGGTCTTCTAATACAGAAGAGTGCAAAATTTTTGAAAAACTCATGCAGAGTGAGTTTGAAATGAGCATGATGGGAGAATTAACATTCTTCCTCGGACTTCAAGTCAAACAATCATCAGAGGGAATCTTTATAAATCAAGCCAAATATGTCTCTGATATTCTTTCAAAATATAGCCTCTCTGATGCCTCTGCCATGAAAACTCCAATGGCCACTGGAAATAAGTTATACTTAGATCCAGATGGCATCTCTGTAGAAAGCACTCTCTACAGAGGCATGATTGGATCTTTATTATACTTAACTGCTAGCAGACCTGACATTATGCAAGCCACATGTCTTTGTGCACGTTATCAAGATAATCCTAAGAAATCGCATTATGATGCTGTGAAGAGAATCTTAAGATACCTAAAGGGGACCAAAAATCTTGGTCTCTGGTATCCACAGAACTCTGGGTTTTGTCTTAAGGCTTATACAGATTCAGACTATGGAGGATGCATGCTCGACAGAAAAAGTACCTCTGGGAGTTGTCAATTCCTAGGTGGTAAGCTAGTCAGCTGGACGTCCAAGAAACAGAATTATGTATCAACATCTACTGCAGAAGCTGAATACGTTGCTGCTGCTAGCTGTTGTTCTCAGGTTCTATGGATGAAGACTCAGCTAAAAGACTACGGGCACATCCTATTCAAAATACCCATCTTCTGTGATTCTAAGAGTGCCATTGCTATCTCTGCCAACCCTGTGCAACATTCTAAAACAAAGCATATCGATATAAGGTACCATTTCTTGAAACATCATGTTGAACACGGTACAATCGAAATGCATTTCGTGCCTACAGAATATCAACTAGCAGACTTATTCACCAAAGCCTTAGACGTAAAAAGATTCAATTTTTGGTGGGTAAGTTAGGAATGATAAACATGACGTAAAAATCCTCTGTAAGTATAGCTTATCTTCTGTAAATATGAGTAAATACATTGCTTTATTTATTGCTTAGGTTAACTTTCCTTTTGTATGTAAATTCTTAAATCTTCAATAGTTCTTGAAACCACAGAGCTTCTGTAAGGTCTGCTCAGAATCTCTGACGACCTTCACAGAACCTCTGATAGACTTGACCTATGTACTATGCAGAACTTATCCTATTTTGATCCAAGCATAGGTCAAGGGGGAGCAAAAGAGAAAATACTTGATCTAAAGAGGTGATTAGATCAAGGGGGAGCAGAAAAGAAAATACTTGATCTAAAGAGGTGATTAGATCAAGGGGGAGCAGAAGAGACCTTGCAATAACCTACAGAGGATAATATGGAAAGGGGAGCCAAGGAAAAGTGTCGATGAGTGTATATCGACAGAAGCCAGACATC
This sequence comes from Saussurea involucrata, assembly GCA_033807775.1. Lineage (NCBI taxonomy): Eukaryota > Viridiplantae > Streptophyta > Magnoliopsida > Asterales > Asteraceae > Saussurea > Saussurea involucrata. Next base: position 105,010,777 of record CM066318.1, read on the forward strand.
ACTTCCGAGAAGAAAAATCAAAAGGTATGTCGTACAAACTATTTTTGAAAACAGATTTCTGGGACATTCAATGTCAAATTCGTCCTAAAAATACTGGGAATATCTTTTCAAAAATAAAATTGTTAAAAACTTTTATAGTTTTTGGGTTATGAGAAATTTGAGGTAATAGAGCCTCTGCTGAGCTCAACAGAAGCTCTGCCTGAATACAACTCTGTAATCGCAAATTTGCTCATATATCGGACAAAAACCATGACCTCGCACAAAACTTTTTCCAAAACTGTTTTCTCGGACACCAACTTTCAAATATGTCCGAAAAACATTTCTTAATGCATGTCAAAACTTGGATGATCAAAATAGTTAATAGATTTTTAGTTATGAGAAATTTTCTCTCATAGAGCTTCTGCTGGCCTTGACAGAGCTTCTGCAAGCTCTAACAGAGCCTCAAAACCTCTGTGAACGAAAGTCTTCACTAAAATCCTATTAATCCTCTCCATTGCTTTTACAAATGTTTTGGGTCAAAGATCCTACAGAGTCGTGATAACACTGAGATATACGAGAAAAGGGTGAAAATCCAAGATTTTGAAAATCACAGAACCTCTGTAAACAACAGAGCTTCTGTGAAAATGGTTTTTGGGCAATTCTGTGAAGTAACGGATACTTTTTACTGCGAGTAAACTTTCTGTAACTAAGAACAGCCCCACGCGCCTAGCATTAATGGGCCGCGCACGACGTCCTGTCAACCTCTGACACTGGCCCACGTGTCTCATTTTCATTGGGGCGTACCAAGCACGCTTTTACGTGTCTCATTTTCATTGGGGCGTGCCAAAAATCTTACCCTTTCAAATTCTATCTTTTTACCCATCTATAAAATCCAACCTTAACCCTTCATAAAAACCTTTCGAATCCTCATTCTTCTCCGGCGAAACCCTACCAAACCTGCAAATATTTTACCCACTATCAAATGGCTTCATTTTCTCGAGCTATCTCCCCTACCCAGTCTCCGGCGGACTCACCTGAACCTTCCCCTGCTCATTCTGAACATTCAGAAAACCCTCATATAGCAAGACATGCTGAACAGGAGGATTCCGGCGACTCCGCAGAATTCGCTCCGACCACCCATCTCCAGAACTTTATTGCTCAAGAGCATTTCGAAGAAATGCTCCCCATCAAATCAAACAACTGCTATCTTATCCCCTCTGCCATTGCTTTCGGCGAAGCCCATGCCATCCTTCTACACATAATAGAAAACCATTTCCTCTTTCCCCTACTCTCAAGAACACCAGAGAAAATACCTGTAAGGTATTTAAACCAATTCTGGCAGAGCTGCAGATTCGACAAAGATGATTCCCTCATCAAAGGGTACATTTCAAAGCCCGACAACACTGATCACTTGGAACTTAAGTTTAATAGAACAATGTTCTCTCTTGAGTTCAATCTACCGACGAGGGGTCTTCTTGGACTACAATCTTATGCAGAACTACCCACAGATGAAGAACTTTGTAAGTTTGCAGAGATGCTTGGGTACAACACCCATCTCAGAAAGCGAAATGATTTCCGCAGAGGAAGATTACCACCTCTGTGGAACACTTTGTTCTCTATCTTAAACAGGTGTCTAACAGGGAAGATTGGAAGCATAGACCAGAGCTCGCACCAGATTTTAGCGATCATGTATGGGGTCTATTACGATCTCCCTCTCGATTACTCAACAATTATGATGCAAGAGATCATACATACTATTGACAGAAAGAACAACGCAAAAAGAGTAAAAGAGAATGATCCAAACTTTCTACCGCCCCTGCAATTTCAGAGAATATTGGGAGTTCTATTTGAACCTCTGCTATTGATACAGAAATGGCCAATGGAAGGGCCAACTCCTAAACAGTTCCCCATGAACAAGAATATCCCTACAGATCATGCAGAGGGATACAGATTTTGCAGACCAATATCGAAGAGGCTTCTGAGCTATGTAACGAGCAAAACCCTTAGTCGTAGGTACATACGCGATCATAGGACTCCACAACCGAGTCTTGTGACACCCCCGCGTTTAGGTGTCCCCATAGGAGCAATAATCGTAGAACCTCTCTCCCCACAGACAAAGGAACAGAAATTGGCCAAACACTTGGCGATTCAACAGAGCTTTATAGCCAAGCGTGCAGAGCTCAAGAGAAAGAAGTCCTCAAGAGCCTCTGCCTCAACCCACCAGAAGAAGAAATCAAAGAGGAAAACTGCAGAAGGCACCTCTACAGATGTTGCAGAAACACATCCTTCACCACCTCATGCCACAGAAGTTGGCTCCTCTGCTCCTCCCTCTTCTTCAAAACCAAAGAAGAAAATAAAATCAAAGCCCTCAGAAGAAGGGGCACCAAAACCAAAGAAGAGGAAGACCAAGAAAAAACACAGAAAACAACTTGATCCGTTGGTTACAATTGCAGAGGAGGAACCTACAGAAGATGTGCAAACAGAGGCTGCAGAAGCTCAAGAAGAACCTGCAGAACATATGGAAATAGAGGTCACAGAGGTTAGGGTAGAAGCAACTGCAGAGGAAGAGACTGCAGAAGCAGGGGCAGATCGTTTTGCTCATCAAGGAAGCTTAAGTGCCTTCCTTGACAATCCCGACATTGCCAACACCCTCAATACCGCCGGATGGACTGCAGAACCACTCGACCACCACACCACAAAAGAACACGATTTCTCTATCTCTGGGGTGGACACAACTCTGCAAGACAACGACCAAACTCCCAAAGATTACAAGGGTGACACTCCAAACATCTTACAGAATCCCTTCATCGTACAGGGATTGGATGTTCACAGAAGGAGTCATAAACCAGTTTCTGAAGAAGTCGTAGAATAGATCGACATGTCAGAAGAGGCCATCAGGGAAAGGAATCAGTTTTTGACAACAGAGTGGGAGTTACCAGGGGTTACAGAGGAACTAGAGAAAATGGGAGAAAAAGAAAAAGAAATAGAAAAAGATGCCGCAGAAGCAGAAGGCACACATCCATCACCCCCTCCCAGTGCAATCCACATTTCTAACACCGCAGGTCTAGCTGCAGAAGGTGTTATTGAAACAGAGCAGCACAACTCGAACCTTACCCAACCCATCCAGCCAGAGGTTATTCTTTCAACCTCTGCGCCCACAAAAACCGGGGAAACCATTCCTAAGGAGTCTCCTCAAAGAGACTCACCTATAGTTCGTGATCAATCGCCCCAGATCACATCAGAACACCCACAGAGGAATTTGTTTCCTCTGCCACGCACATATTAGGACCAACACTTCTTTCAGAGAGAAGTAGTGAGCACAAAGACGAAGAGACTCTAGACAAGTCTCCTAGTCAACAGAAGAAAATTCCGATACCCACCTCTGGAGTGGATTTGGACCCTTTTCTTCATAGAACTTCTGTAGAGACTAAAAGTTTTGTTTCTTCTCGAGGATCAGAAGGAAATCCTTCCACCCCCAACGTACAAACAAGGGTGAAAGAAGGTGTCCCAGGAACAGGGACTCACTCTGGAGACGAATGTGTTCCTCCAGAGGTTACCACCGACTCACAAGTATCAAGGGGTGAGTTCCAAACCCTTGTCACCTCTGTGACCGAAACACTGAAAGAGTTGAAAAGCTCTTTCACAATTTTTCAGAGACAACATCGACGGCCTTGCAAAACCTGAACACCAAAATGGATAACCTATCCACAGAGGTGCAATCTGCCATTTCACAGATGAAGTCTTTTGCTACTACCACTTCTGCCGCAACAACCGCAACTTCTTCATTTGAGGACTCTGTCAAAAAGTTCATTGATCAAATGAACAAACAGTCTTCAAAAGCAATGGGCATCACTCCTGCAGATCTACAGAAGGCCCTGCAACAAGTTCAAGAAGAAGCGATGAGAAACACTGTGCTGATGCAACCAAAAGACTACATGACAAGAGCACAGCTGACAGAGCTTGGGCAGAATGTGATCCATCAAGTTACAGAAGTAATCCTCTCCTTCACCACTGTCAATGCTAATTACGTCAAAGAATTCAGGGCAAGTGTAGGCAGAATGCGCTTCAACACAGAAGCAGAGCTGGCAATTCTTCTCGGCCTCTGTGATGATGTCTGCACAAAGCTAATGGCCGCAGGAGCAGAACTTCCAAAGAAATCAAAGGCTTCTTGCAGGGCAGAGGGTACTTCTGAAAAGGGTCAGGATGACTCTGATGATGACCACCCTGGTCCATCAGATCATCCTGAGGGGGAGAAATCTACAGAGAAAGCTGCAAGCAGAGGACTTACAGGTCCACCAATAGCCGCATAGCCTGTCAGTCAAGCCCCTCCAGAACAAACCCAACAACATCAACAAACGCAATAGACCACAGAGACAATACCCACCTCTGTGGAATCAACAGCTGAAGAAACAGAAACTGCTCAGAAGACCACAGAGGCAACAACCACCCCTGTGGTTATCATTTTTGAAGAAAGCCCAACAAACCAACCCGGAGGAACAGAAGCTCAGAAGACCACAGAGGAAGCACCCACCTCTGTGGAGTTCCCTTCAATGTTTGGAGAAGATGCTCAACATTTGACATCATCTTCTGAAGAAGAACTTCCCTCCCAACCATCAAAACCAACAGAAACACCCAAAACCTCCCCAAGGAAAAATTCGATTGCCCACAAACCACCAAGAACAAAAACCTCTGCTTCTTCTGTTCTAAGAAAAATGCACAATACAATGACTAATCGAATGGCGCAAAGAGCAGTAGAAACCCATAGGTTTACATCAGTACTAAGGATGACAAGACAATACGACTTTCCTCAATCACCAGAACCAGAGCTCACAGAAGAAGTAACAAAAGAACCTCCAACAGAGGTTACAGAGCAAATAAAACCAACAGAGCAAAAGCAACAGAAGTCCTCTCAAGCACAAGTGTCAGACTCTACAGAGGCAACTCCCATCAAACCAACAGAAGATCCGACACCCAAGACTTCAGAAGCAACAGGTTCTGAACCACCAAAGGCCAAAGACAAGGGAAAGGCAAAAATAACAGAAGAGCCCAAGAAGAAGAAAACATTGCCTAACCCCACAGAGAAATTAATGAAAAGTGCCTTCGATGCCTTCCAAACCCCTAAACCTGAAGAAGAAGATTGGGCATACGGGTTAAAGCCTCAGACCAACATTCCACTAACAGGAAGAGCTGCAGAAGTAGTTCAACAAATGGAGAGTCTCAGAAGACAAGCACCAACACGTGGTCAAGCACTTTAAGAAATGGAAGAAGAGGTCCACAAATACCTCTACAAACAACCTTATCAGACAAATCTTCCAATAGACCACGTCACTGATCCAAAGATCAGACAAGAATTTGAGAACCTCTTCTGCAGAACAAAGCCAAGATCCAAAGCAGAAGTCTTCTCAAATCACAAAGTCAAAAAGGTAATCTTCTGTAGATTCTCTGCTACAAAAACTTTTCCAAGGGTCAGGTACAATCTGTACAGAGTCAAAAGGGAAAACAATTCAGAAACAACCTTCGCTGATGCTGACATAAGGAATCTGAATCCCTATGATCTACCTGAACTTCTGCAATGGACGAAGGATAACTACAACACAGAGCCAAACGTTAGAGCTTATCAAGTGTTCAGAAAGGCCATGAGGGAGAAGCTTCTGATATATAGTCTGTTAGACTTTCAGCTAGGAAAAGATCTCAGCCTCAAACATCTGAACCTTCGTCCACCAGAAGATCGCTGCCCACCTGATGCTGTGCCAAATTCGATAATTACAGAACCAAGGATCGGGTTAGTGTATCTAAACTCAAAAGGCGAAGCCAAACTCTTCTTGCCATTGGAATGTCAGAAGTACTCAACCAGTACTCTGAACAAGTTCAGAACGAACCTGGTGAAATACAGAGACACAGAGCTGATGAAGAGAGACACTGCAGATGCCTTCATCACAGAGATTGATGCAACAATACGCCTAAGAGAACTCTGCATCAGTTTCTACAGGGAGATCAGAAAATTTGGAAGAGACAACAGAAGCTACAATGATTTCACAGACGCCAACCTCTGATTCTCAAACAAAAATCTCTGTGACCAATTCTGTTATGTATCTTTCATATACTCCAATGTAAAATGCCTCTGGCACTTCTTTAAATGAAAGAACATTCGAGGTATTGTTTAACCTTTGTCATATCAAACTTAGCCTAAAGTACTTAAGTGTCAAATTTTTATTTTTCACTACTTAGGGGGAGATTGTTAGCTTCAATCTTTCTAATCATAGAAGTACTTAGAAGTAGTGAAAAATAGGCTAAGTAAAGGAAAGCCTCTTACAGAGGCTCTGCCACTTCTTCCGAGAGATCAAGGTCAGAAAGCTACATAAGTTACAGAGGTGATCACAGAACCTCTGTAATACGCATACAGAAGATCAGACCTCAGAACCTCTGTAACCCTTTACAGAGCCTCTGTGGTCTGCGATGAAGACGTGGAAGATATTTCATATCTTACTACTGTTACTGGATCCGTTCATCAACTTGCATGGAAGCGTGCCCTGTCAAACCTAAACACGTGTCAAGCTCTGAGTGGACTCAATAGGGCATAGTACAACGTAGACGTCTGCGCCATTTAATGCAAATACAACTCGTACATCTGCTCCATTAAATACGTATGGCACGAACAACTGTTCATGCCATCCGGTCTACTGTTCATACCATACGTTCCACTATTCATGCCGTTAAAGGAATAGTAACCTGTTTCATCATCTTCTAGAGTAGTATAAAAGGAAGTCTCATGTTGAGATCTTCCTTCAACGACTCACTAATACTCTTAAGCTTTAAATAGTCAAATCTATCTTGAGTATTACATTCTCACACACACACCAAACAGTTCTTAATCTGTTCTTGGTGTTCTTATTATATATTGAATAACAGTAACCTTTAAAGATATCTTACTGTTTTCTTTATAAGTGTGTGTTCAATATCTATCAAACATATCTGTTAGTTTAATACGCTTCCGCATCAAACTCTAAACTCAAACTAATAGACTGTTAATCTTGTTAAAGTGAATCTGGGATCCAACACCTGTGTTAACCTTGTATGATGGAAATGTGGTGCATAAGGATTCTTTTTATACATGAAATGAATTTATTCTTTACTACATGTTTTAAGGAGGGAATTCACTAGACCTTTTGGTCTAACCCTCGCTTTTCAAAACTAAATAATTTTCAGGTGAGCGCGCAACAGGCTCTTCCAATAAGAACTAGGGAAGGAGACAAAAGAGGCATGGAGCTTAGAGAGACTCCAGTTTTGGTTATGGTAGTTATAGATAGTGCTCGGCTGTGGAATGTAGAGACTTCCGCTGTCAATTTTGCCTAGTTTAGTTCATTGACGTTTAAAAGAACAAGTTTATTTATGTAATCCGAATGCTTATGTTATGTTATCGTATGTTTATGAAATTGGGACGTTACAGTTACAAAAGCAAATATTAATTGTTCATTACATTGAGGAGTTACGAATTGATATAGGTAATTTTAATTTTAAAAAAAATAAGTTGTTGGTTTGAGGGAGCTCTCGTTCATCATAGTTCGGTTTGCATGAAAATGGATTTTCATCGTCATCAAGAATATATTCAACCCGATATGTTGGACTATTCTACTAATTCCGCAAAGTTCGACGTTGTCGTTCGAGTTTGTTGATTCAATTCTCACTTGATATTTTGTTAATGAGGGACGTTTTTGCAAAACCATTATTAATAGTTTGTGCAGAATTGATTTAATGATCAACTGTGCACAGTTATGAACAATAAGAATGTATATTAGTTTTCGTATCCATATTATTTTTTGATACACATACTCGTTTCATATGTGTTCAATTTTCTCACGTGTTCAACTTTCATCAAAACAAACCATTTATTGTTTTTTAGTTGTTTCATACATGTTCAACGTATATCCGGGTTGAATGTTTTTTACTATTGTTACCATAAGAGTATAATTTGTTCATAACTATGCACAGTTATGAACAATAAGAATGTATATTATTTTTCATATCCATATTGATTTTTTGATACACATACTCGTTTCATACGCGTTCAATTTTCTCACGTGTTCAACTTTCATTAACACAAACCATTTATTGCTTTTTAGTTGTTTCATACATGTTCAACGTATATCCGGGTTGAATGTTTTTACTATTGTTACCATAAGAGTATAATTTGTTACCATAAGAGTATAATTTGTTACATACATGTTCTATATATTTGTTGTTCACGAATGTTTATAACACATGCATGACGACGATCATCACAAGAACACGTATAACATTTTTTAACGGAGTAGTTTAATATGAGTTTGTATGCTATGATTGTTTGTCCCACTATTTATTATGGAGTATTTTTTTAATGGAATATTTTAATATAACATATCTACAAGTACCAAATCAAACATCTACAAGTAACCAAATTGTGCTAATTGGGCAAACGTTTCATATTTTGTTAATGTTTTGTTCATGAATGTTCATGTGGGTTCTTTAATATGAAGTTAGGAGCTAGATCTTCATGCATGTTCATGAACCTTTGTGTACGAACACATTTGTTCATTCATGGCATTAAAAAAGTTTTGGTTCAATAACGAAACGAACAACCATGAACCTTGACTTTCCGGTTTGATTAAATGAAGATAAGACCTTGAAGTATGACACACACACAAACACCCTTACCATACGAAAAAACAAAGTAGCATGCAAACACATACTAACCCAAAGTTACAAATTCAATAATAGCCCAAACACGACAACCTATTATTTTGCCGAACTAGAACGTGAACGTTTGTGTGTTATGAACATTCGTGAACAACAAATATGACTAGAAAACACGAACTTAGATGAACTTAGATCCATCTTCTTGCATACGAACATCCATCTTGCAAACATGAACTTAGATGAACGAGAGCAAACTCAAAAAAATAGAAATCTTGAGTTTTTTTTTATGGAAACCTATATCAATATTGTAACTCCCCCATTAATTATTGATTTTTGTAACTCCCCACTTAAAAATATTAGAAAAAAAACTAAAAAACCTATTTATGAAATACCAACTTAACGCTTATCACAAATGTTCCTTTGATTTTTTATGTTTTGACCAATATTGTAATAAATGTCACACCAAGATTTCATCACCACCACTCATATATTTGATCAACGGCTACAAATAGGTTAACAAAATTAATACCTTTTTTTGGTTAAGAAAATAAGCTAACCCGATATATATATATATATATATATATATATATATATATATATATGAAATGAAATCATTTTATAAACAATATGGTTAACCACACATATCAAGATATACATATTGTGCATATGCTCATGAAAAATATTTAGAAAAGATCCATATACTCACAATGGTCTCGAGATTTAAGAGCTCGTTATGCAATTTGGTTGCTACCAATGTATTCCTTAAATACCACGGGGGTTTCGAAAACACCTTTATATTCACAATCGACTTATAAACAAGATATCTTTGACCTCACAAAGCTTCTGCCCAAAAAACTTTCCCGAAGTGTTTTAATGGAAGTTATACGAATAAAGGAAATAGGGTTTTTATACGAGGGTGGTGAAGATGATGAGTGTTTGCATTGGGAAAATAATATTACCATGGTGGCTTGTACGTGTAATATTCTTATTGTGAATATATTTTGCACACCTAACAAGAAATCTTACATGCCACTTGGTCACCACCTCTCTTGTCGACCGATGACAACTTGACAGCTTTTAGACCCACCAATCATCTCTCACCAAAATATTATCATATTCGAATTAATTTTTCAACCCGAATTCCTTTAAACCTTGAAATCTTTTTGTAGAAGATGTATTTTACAAGTTTGATTTCACCAAATTATTTTCCATGTGTTTCTCTTCGATTTGATATAAACTTCACAAGCATCTGACGAATATTCATTTCATCGCACTTTCACCGCTACTGATTTTCTTTTGGTACTTCTCACTAAAATACTCCCTTTTCTAAATATACTATGCATATCTATATACTCCAAAATATATTTGAAACAAATCCATTTGAAGTTTTGAACCTAGCTTATAACGACATCATCTAATACGGATAAAAAATATTATTATTTACTACTCCCTCCATCCCACAATAAATGTCCACAATGAAAATGGCACACAGTTTTAGAAATGTGTAATTATAACACTTTTAAATAACCAAATTACACTTTACCCTTAATAATGGTGAGACTTCATGAATGTGACCAAACGTCGCAGGGAAGGTCGTCTACTATGTGCTAGACAACGCAACATGTGTTTAATCATATGTTTAAGTGTGTGTGTCACGTATAATCATATGTGATCTTAGAAATTTTCGTTTTCTCTCAAATTGACCACCTTCTCGCTTGAACCTGGCGTATAATATACAAATGCATTACAGAACATCCGCATGCTTACCATGTGAAAAAATAACATCATTCCCTCCATATCAAGCCATAGAATGGGCAAACATTGCACCTAAATAGAAACAAACACCATAAATGATAAACCACAATGGAAGTCTTAACTTACATAGTTCCCACGGTAAAATATTTTCCATCCTTAGCCTGTCCTAATGCAAAATGAAGTTTTTGAAAGTAAAAGAAGATACGTATTTTGCTTATGAAGGAAGAATATTTCAGTGAAAATTGACCGGTAGAATGTTAACATTAAAGCATCATAATGTGTAATTGTTATGATATTATTATTCTAAGCATAGACCATTGCATGCAACGGACAAGACATAAAATTTGATGAATGCAAGGAGCATTAAGTAGTAGAAACAAAGTCTCTGGTTTTCCATTACGTTTATTAGTATCTCTGTATCTGAATGATCGAGAGAGCGTGAGGCTAAACAAACATCACAATCTGTAACAACCGGGTTTTCTTTTGGAACGAATGAAAGTTTAATGCCTTTTTCACAAGAAATGAAAGATAAGTCAAGGGGCTAATCTTGTCATTTCTGGAAGATACTTAAAAGCACAAATCCCTAGGGTTCCTTCACTTTCACAAATAAGTGTTTTGGTGTGGTGTGTGTGTTTGGCGGCTCAAGGAAGAAAGAAAGAAAAGAGCTAAAGGTTGGAGACTCTCAATTTGTGCAATAAATCTGTTAAGGTATTCTTCTAGTATGTTTCTTCTGCTTGATTCAGGTCTATTGCTCCTTTATGTTCATGATCTGGGGAGGGAATCGTGAGGAATTGTTAGGTCCTTACCTAAGTATCTCCTTATTGAGCATTTTGGGATTTCAATGCTAATATGTCGATTTGGTGGTTTAAAATGAAATTAATTGAGTGTTTATGACTAGTGGATGAACCCCTATGCTTATCTAATCAAACTAATGGCTAAAAAACGAGTTAATGATCACTTTTAGATTTTTAAGCTCGAACAGCCGTGGTTTCTGGACACCGATGTTCAGTGGTTTCCGGACACCGATGTTCAGTGGTGTCCGGATGGGTTGCAAGTGTCCGGATAAGTGTCCCGTGAGAGTTTTCGGGTATTTCATGGTATCCGGGTGGCTGAGGTTTCCGGATAAGTTTAGTGTCCGGGTGGTTTTGTCCGGATAGGTCTAGCGTCCGGATTGCTTTGTTCGGGAAGTAGAGTGTCCGGATTGGTGTCCGGAAAGTTGTTGCGTCCGGAAAGTTGATGGTATCCGGATAGTTCAAGGTAAGTTTTGTTGATTAAAGGATTATCTTATCTTTTGGGTGTCAAGTCTGGTTAATCCGAGAGTAGAGCAAGTGTGCTTTCAGTGACATCAAGGTGAGTTCCCTAAACCTTTTACGACTTAAAGTGTTAAACGTTTTAACTGAATATGGTTTCACTTACGAGCATGAAATGTTTATAACCGTCACACATGATTTTCCATGAAATGCCTGTTTTACGTGAGAAAACGTATTTTACTTGATGAACTGAGAATGATGATTTACAAAGGTTTAAATATGCATGTTTTATGAAATGAATGACGTGCTATGTGGAGTCGGTCTACACTGTAGGATCAGGGATAGATCCTCGGGATCTGATGATCCCTTGGATGTGTATGACAGACCGGTAGACTGGAATCCGTTTCCTCCTATTCGGGTAGATGGGAGTCTGCGTAAGCTCCGGGAAGGGGAGTTTGCGTAGGCTCCGGATGAGGGCGAGAGGGTAGCCCATTGGGCCCCGATCGCGGAATGTTTATGTGATCCTATACGCAGTGTAGTACCATGCTTGATGTTATGTTAAGGTTTACGATGATACTTTCATAAATGCTTTTATACTGTTTACATGTTGTTTTCGGAGGGAATTCACTAGACCTTTTGGTCTAACCCTCGCTTTCAAAACTAAACCATTTTCAGGTAAGCGTGTTATGGGTTCTTCAAGTAAGAACTAGGAGGCGATAGAAAGGACTTGGAGCTTAGAGCGTCTCCAAGATTTTGAGTATGATGAATTTAGAATAGCTCTCGGCTGTGGAATTTAGAGACTTCCGCTGTCAATTTTGTTTAGTATGATTTATGGATGATGTAAAGACAAGATTATATTGTAATTCGAATGCTTAATTGATGGTATTGCATGATCATGTTTTTGGGACGTTACAAATGGTTTCAGAGCCTTTGTTTAAGGGATTTAGGTGACCAGTTGGGCCTAAACTTAAACTGTAGGATGAGGATCACAGCCGATACATAGGATTGCCTCTAGGAACGATCACTATAAATGCGCTTAGGAATAAGGTGCCAAGGACGAACATGTAAGGTAAGTTTGGATTACACCTGGCCAGTGTAATTACGAACTTACAGGTACATGTGAGTGCTTACATTACCTTATATAGCAAATTTTGTTGTGTCTTGTCTAGCAAAGGTTAAAGTGTTGTTTTCTTTCAGCATTAGCATTATGGCTGGAAGGAATTTGAGGAGCAGGTCAGCATCTGCTGTACCAAGGAATCAGACTGAGGAGGTCCTCGAGAATGGACCGACGGACCCAACGAGAGCGACTGCTACCCGCAGAAGGGGTAGGGTCGTGGAAAGGGTCGGGGAAGAGCACCCCGCCGGGCCGCCAACTAAGTGGCCGGAGATGGGGGAAATCCGACCCGAAGAACTACTCGTGTGACTCGAAAGGCGGTAAGTGTGGAAATTCCTGTCCATCAAGAAGACTCCATTCAGGAAAGTTCAGCTACTATAAGGAGGGTGAATCAACCGAGAGGACGTGGTCGAGGCCGCGGTTCTGCGTTTGTCACTCGAGAGAATCTGGCTGCGGAACTGGGCAAGATTCAGGAAACTTTGCAAGCTCTCCTAACTAAGTAGAATGAGTCAGCTTCGGGAAGTAAAGAAGTGAGTGAGAACCGGGAAAGCGTGGAGCTGTCTAGTCCACTAGTGACCGGTACTAGAAGTCAATCAAAATCAACCGCTCTTGTGGTGAATGAGTCAGCAGCTAAGGGATGCAGTTACAAGGCCTTTGCCTCATGCAAGCCCCCTACTTTTAAGGGCGAGTGTGACCCTGTCTCGGCAATGAAATGGGTGAAGGAAATGGAACTGGTCTTTGATACATGCAAGTATGCTGATGGGGATAGAGTGATGTTTGCTCTGTACATGTTGAAATCTGATGCGGTCTATTGGTGGGAGGCTGAGACTGGGGGAAAGGGTTCAGCAATGGCTAAAGGTATGGTGTGGGAAATGTTTGTGGATAGGTTTAAAACTCAGTTCTGTCCACTCGCGGCAATGAAAAAGTTGGAAGAAGAGTTTTTGAGTTTGGATCAGGGAGGAATGACGGTGCAGGAGTATACTTCTAAGTTCATTGAGAAGTACCGCTTTGCTGATTTATATGTGCCAACAGAAGAGCGTCGGGTAGAACGATTCATCCATGGGTTGAAGAGCAGTATTCGGGAATTGGTTCTGACCAGGAACCCCACTACTTTTCTGGCGGCCATCAACACGACCGAGCTGATTGAGAAGGAGAAGAACCTTCAAACGACTGAGAAGGGTGGGGAGAAGCGCAAATGGGATGGTCCGAGTAATGACTCGAGAAAAGGGAAAATGTTTCGACCAGGCAACCGTTGGTTGAGACATGCTTGAATATTAGTTGGTTGAGACATGCTTGAATATTAGTTGGTTGAGACATGCTTGAATATTAGTTGGTTGTGACTTCTTGACCAAGTCTCAACAGTTGGTTGCGACTTCGTGACCAAGTCTCAACAGTTGGTTGTGACTTCGTGCCATGTCTCAACAGTGATTGCGACATGAGGAGATATCGCAATAGGGGGTTGCGATAAGAGACGAGAATTTTTAGATATTAAGGATTTCTAGTCGTTAGAGAATCATGTGCAGTGGATTTATACTAGTATATTATATATATGGTATTTCAGATCTTTGGGGAGTTAGTGACGGAATCAAAGAAAGAGTGTCGCATCTAATAACAGGTGAGTTCATTCTTACCTTACCCATTTTATAATGTTTTTCAAATTACGGTAAGGTGTATTTTATAAAGAATTGTTTGGTTGGATTTTGAAAGAAGGATTTTATAAAGTAAAATCCAATATTCTAAATTATTGGTTTTGTTTAAATTCATAAATGATATGAAGGTTTTTGGGAGAATGATTTTATGAAATAGAATTATATTATGAACCTGTTTGATGGTTAGACGTATGTTATAAGAAATTGACATGTTAAATGTGATTTGCTTATATTAAATAATATGAAAGATTTTAAAGGAGATTCGCTTATACGATTGCTATAAGGAATCTATGCGATATAAATATAATTCGCTTATACGATTGCTATGAGGAATTTATATTGAGTAAATACCTGTATGAGTACAAGTAGGTGATATGGATCCATAGGCACTAGTGGTTATGTGTACGTAGAATATATGAGGGTTATTCATAATTCTGATGTACGTAAGAAATGGTTATGTGTACGTAGAATATATGAGGAGTATTCATAATTCTGATGTATGTAAGAAATGGTTATGTGTACGTAGAATATATGAGGGTTATTCATAATTCTGATGTACGTGAGAAATCGTGGAATAAACGTAATTCCCGATTCTTAAGGAAGAAAAAGGGATTGACATAAGTGCTTGTAATCTCTACTTCCTTTCTAATAAATGAGCATGTGTTATTGCGATTTATTGGATAAGAGCTTAAAGCTAGAGTCAGTAAAGATTCGTAGTGCGGCTCTAGATCATGAGAAAGGGTTGACTTAGGGTCAGGTAATAGTTATGGAACTGGATTTTAATCTAAATGGATGGTTATGTGAACGGTAAGAAAAGAGTAACCAGGTTTGTATAACTTGTTTACATTTGATTTTATAAATATTATTTTGAAATTGAATGTTCTCACTAGGCGTCAGCCTAATCGTTTCAAATAATGTTTTCTTACCAGGTTCAGGTTCGGGAAGGTAAAGGGATGTGGGACGAGAGCTTTTGAATTAGCAAAGAAGTTTCGAATACTGAGGATTTGAATAGATCACTTAGATAACCTAGTTAATCTGATTATAGTGACATGATTATATTAATAGGTTATTTGAAGAACTTTAAATATGTAAATGTGATCCTCAAGGTTGAATCTTTGCTTATGTATAAAGTTTAGAAAGTTTATGTTTAAATCTTGTTATAATTGGAGGTTTAAATTAGACCTGTTTTTAGGGTGTTACAAATTGGTATCAGAGCATTAGTTTAAGTGAACTAAATGATATGTTTAAATTCAATATTCTAAATTATTGGTTTTGTTTAAATTCATAAATGATATGAAGGTTTTTGGGAGAATGATTTTATGAAATAGAATTATATTATGAACCTGTTTGATGGTTAGACGTATGTTATAAGAAATTGACATGTTAAATGTGATTTGCTTATATTAAATAATATGAAAGATTTTAAAGGAGATTCGCTTATACGATTGCTATAAGGAATCTATGCGATATAAATATAATTCGCTTATACTATTGCTATGAGGAATTTATATTGAGTAAATACCTGTATGAGTACAAGTAGGTGATATGGATCCATAGGCACTAGTGGTTATGTGTACGTAGAATATATGAGGGTTATTCATAATTCTGATGTACGTAAGAAATGGTTATGTGTACGTAGAATATATGAGGAGTATTCATAATTATGATGTATGTAAGAAATGGTTATGTGTACGTAGAATATATGAGGGTTATTCATAATTCTGATGTACGTGAGAAATCGTGGAATAAACGTAATTCCCGATTCTTAAGGAAGAAAAAGGGATTGACATAAGTGCTTGTAATCTCTACTTCCTTTCTAATAAATGAGCATGTGTTATTGCGATTGATAACGCCACCTTTTGGCGTTATTTTCAGTTCTCAAACCAACGAGATTGGCTTGTATTCAAGTAAAAAGGCGGGTATTTTACGGTTTATTGAGTGATTTACGCAGGTTATATAAAAGGCGGCATTCCTCGGAAATAGAAGCTAAAAAGAGCCCAAAACGAGTCAAAACGAAGCCTAACGGAAGCCCGAAAGCCAAGCCCAAGACCCGCGAACGAACCAGGACCCGATCCGCGAACCAAACCCGACCCAGGAAGACTTCTGAATAGCGCGCGACTTCCCACGCGACTTGCAAGTCGCGTGGAAGGTCGCGTATCCCTCTGTTTGTCGAAAATCAGTTTTATAAGTCGGGATTTAGGTCACTTTTTCGGTATCCAACTTACGGCAGACGATCCAGGGCAGTTCGGGGGCGATTTCCAGAGCCACGTGACACCATTTGGCGCGAAGATCGAGAACCAATCGAAGAAACGTTCACGACGCGAAGGAGATTCAAGCACGGGAAAGGGAGTTCATCAATTCATCTTACACTATCACCACGATCACGTTACCATGTTTTCTCATACTTTCGTTTCCTTTTCTTTTGTGTTTGAATCCCCCAACATCATGAACTAACTTTAAGATGTTGGGGGTTGGATTGAATTGGGATTGAACATATAGATGGATGACGAATGATTCTTATCAGTTTTTCCAATTAATGAATGCATGTGATTTTGTTCTTAATGCCTTTGTGAGCGTAGCTAACTTACAATTGTTTTATTGCTGTCAATTATGTTCGAGAGAATTAATTGAGATCTAGAATTAGGAATTACATGTCTAAAGGTAAGAAAGGATAGAGATATACCGAGTAAAACTTTAGTCTCATAATAACCTACGCTTAATGTGTTTTGAACTACATAAGGTGAGATCGAAAGATTAATCTTGTGTTTGGTTTTCGAAATAAACTTCATGGTAGCTTGAGAAAGCACCATGTTTTACAAATATAACTGTTGTTACTTGAGAGAGAGCAATGGTTAGATCAAGGTTGAGTATTCATTTACGGAATTAACTGGTATTTGTCGTTAGTCTGATATTCATATGTGAAACCTAATGATATCCAACCCTCAACTGTTTCTCCATCTGAATTCCAAAACTGCTTACTAGTTGTCTGGTGTTTGTTTGATCTTAATTTCTGCAAGTAATTAGTTATAAAACCAAATCTCCAAATTTGACAGTCCAATTAATAGCTCTTGTAGTAATTGTGATATTTAGTTCCTAGTTCCCGTGGATTCGATACTCGTACTTCCGTACACTATTACTTGATTCGACCCGTACACTTGCGGTAAGATCCGCGGGGTGTCAAAACCCTGTGTCAAGTTTTTGGCGCCGCTGCCGGGGAACTAGTTGTAGCTAATAGCACTACCATCTATACGCGAAATTAGATTGGGCATTTTCTTTTCTTGTATTTTCCCATCACTTTCAGTTTTGGATTATTGACTTTACTTTCTTCTTTTCAGGTGCTACTTGGTTTATGCCAAGGAAAACCCGAGGGAAAGGACTCGAGCCTATCGATCCAGAAATCGAAAGAACCGCCCGTCGTCTCCGAAAAGAAGCAAAAGCGAAAAGAAATCTGAAATTCGAGATGTCTGACGACGAGAGACCTCCACGCAATGATCCGCCTCGTAATAATCCACCACCACCTCCTCCGGAGAGAGTTTCGATGCGGTCGTTTGCCGACCCTAATGTGGCGGCCGCACGGATAGGCATTCAAGCGCCCACTACTGGGGCAAATTATTTCGAGCTTAAACCGAGCACAATCGTGATGGTGCAACAGAACCAATACGGAGGGACGCCAACCGAGGATCCTCACGCACACCTTCATGCATTCGAGAGGATCTGCAACACTTTTAAGATCAATGGCATGAGTGAAGACGCCATCAAACTAAGGCTATTTGGATTTTCACTGAAGGGCCGAGCTGAAACATGGACTGAAAGCATCTCACCTGACTCGATCACTACTTGGGCGCAGTTGAAAGCAGCCTTTCTTCAAAAGTTCTTCCCACCTAGTCGGACCGCCCAACTAATGGCGGAGATCACCCATTTTGCTCAATGGGATCAAGAAACGCTTTATGAGGCGTGGGAACATTACAAGGACATGATCAAAAAGTGTCCTCATCATGGGTTACAAGGTTGGGTCATCATCCAGACCTTCTTTAGTGGGCTCCACCCACAATTCAAGAATGATATCACAGCTGCGGCGGGTGGAGCATTGATGGATAGGTCTTATGAGGAAGCATGTGAGCTGATCGAGAACTTGGCCGAGCACAGTTTCTCCACTCCACGATCAGCTTTAAGAAGAGTAGTAAGTGTCCAAGAAAGTAACGAGCTTAATGAACTGAAAGCTCAACTGGCTGTCATCACAAAAGGCTGAATGGGGGAAATCTTCAAGAACCTGATCAGGTTCATTTTGTGGCAAACCGGAACCAATCGAGAAACGATCCTTTCTCGAATACGTATAACGAGGGGTGGAAAAAGCACCCCAATCTTTCATGGAGTCAGCCGGGTCATCCACAACCAGGTAATTTTTCTAACTCTGCTAATTTCCCTAATACTAATAGTGCTTATCGTCCTCCAGGTTTTCAGCAAAGGAACGAGGGACCATCCGGGGAGAAGAAGCCGGGATTAGAAGATATGATGATGAAGTTCATGGCAAAAATGGACAGCACGGTCGGAGAGCTAGCAAGCACGGTTAATACGGTGAAAGCCGCAACTGATCAAAACACCGCAGCAATAAAGATTCTCGAGAGGCAGGTGGGGCAGATTTCTGAAGCCCTACAAACCCGACCTAATGGTACTTTCCCGAGTATGGCCGAAAAGAGAAATCAAGAACACTGCAATGCCATCTACCTTAGAAGTGGCAAAGAATTGAATGGGGAGCCAACAAGAGAATTCGAGCCTGAGGAAAAAGAGGTTGAGAAGGTGAAGGAAGTAGAAGCTGAAGAGAGTGAGAAGAGTGAAGAGAAAAAGAAAGAGGCGACACCACCGGTCAAGCCGGTGGTACCGACAGTGCCCCACCCGAACAGGCTGCAAGCAAATAAAGACCAGGTTCATTTTTCTAAATTTCTTGAGGTCTTTAAAAAGCTAACGATTAATATTCCGTTTGCAGATGCTCTCACACAAATGCCCTCTTACATGAAATTCATGAAAGAGATCCTATCAAAGAAGAGGGCACTTGATCACCAGGCCACCGTTGCACTCACTGAAGAGTGCATCGCCATATTCCAGAATAAGCTTCCCCAGAAGCTCAAGGATCCAGGGAGTTTCTCTATCCCTATTCAAATTGGGGACTTTTCTTTTACTAAAGTTTTATGCATTTAGGGGCTAGTATAAATCTGATGCCTCTGTCTATTTTCAGGAAACTTGGCCTGGGTGAGGTGAGCCCTACATACATGACTTTGAAGCTGGCTGATCGCTCGATAAGGTACCCGTACGGGGTGGTTGAGGATGTGTTGATAAAAGTAGGTAAGTTTTATTTCCCTGTCGACTTTGTAGTGATAGATATAGACGAGGATGAA
The DNA here is from genome assembly GCA_033807775.1 of Saussurea involucrata. Taxonomy (NCBI): domain Eukaryota; kingdom Viridiplantae; phylum Streptophyta; class Magnoliopsida; order Asterales; family Asteraceae; genus Saussurea; species Saussurea involucrata. The sequence goes on from CM066318.1 coordinate 105,030,590, forward strand.
GAAGTCCCGTTAATTCTGGGGAGATCCTTCTTGGCCACGAGTCGGGCACTGATTGATATGGAAGAGGGCGAAATCACGTTCCGAGTTGGTGGTGAGAACGTGAGATTCCAGCTGATGGAAAGAGGAGGAGGACCGAAGATGAAAGAATCCGCAAAGAATCGCAGGTGTGGGCGATCTAACTCCGCGGATACTGAACCGAGTTGAAACAGCACAGTCGTGCCACGACTTAAAATAAGGCGCTGGGTGGGAGGCAACCCACCAAGGTTAGTGTTTCTTTCGTATTTTTATTTTTGAGTGTGTTTAAATAATGAAAAAGCCATAAAAATCGAAAAATCGAAAAAATCAAAAAATAGCTGAACATGGACATACGCGGCTTGTCACGCGGTCTGCATACCGCGCAACAAGTCGCGGGGCCCTCTGTTGGTTTTCTGAAACAGAGGGATACGCGGTTTTCCACGCGACTTGCAAGTCGCGGGCTAAACCGCGTGAGTCCCAATGTCTCGTTTTTTTTCGTTTTTCGTACAGTTTTTGTTTCCTTTATTGCTTGGTGTGTTTCCTTTGCTTGTTTTGTGTTTTCCCGTTGTTTTGCATGTTCTCTCCGTCTTCTCCGATCGATGCGCAACCAGTCAAGAATCTGTCGGCCGGGCAAAACAGGTATGTTCTAAATCTTTCTCTGTTAAAAGAGTAGTGTGATGTGTGTTCTATGTTAATTGCACGAGATGCATCAAACCTAAGTTTCACTTAGGTTTGGGGTGCCTCATTTTTGAACCATCCACACACTCACATTAGACCCTGTGCAAACCTCGGTTTCACCGAGGTTTGGGTTGGCTTTTAATTGGCAAACCTAGGCCACGGCCTAGGTTTGGGGTGCCCACTTTAGAAATTTTGGGATTTCTTTTTGCTTGCTACGTTAATGTTTACCTGCCCTTTTTTATACCGGTAAATAACTGCACAATGATTGAGTCGCATCACCTACGACTTTGCTTGCACATTGGGGACAATGTGTGGGTAAGGTTTGGGGTTGCCCAATTGGGCCCAAGTTTATGCACGTAGATTTCCCACATCTCCGAGTGTCTAGATCACATAAGCTAAAATTTTTTGTTTTGAAAGATTGAGACCGACCATTGTGGGAAGAACTTTATGATAGTGACGTGACCGTTAGGGAAGGACCGGGAAAATACATGACTAGGGACATTAGTGGAGACCACCCGATTGTGAGTTTTGAGCCTAAAAGACGTCTTTCATTTCGAGGGATTTATACACTAAATTCATATACACTTTGTCGAATTCCTTGTCGTAAATGTAGAATGATCTCGCTACATTATTGCATTGAGTAGCAAAGACGAACCTCGGGATATTAGGTGAGGGTATAGTAGACTATATCGTGTGGTCCTTAAGATATGATTCCAGGCAGTGTGTGTTATATTCAACCAATTTCAGCTATCGTTTCCCTTTCCACCCCTAGTGTGTATCCATAGCCATTTTGCAGCCAAACACTCATCCCATTTCTTTCTAAACCCATCATTAAACCCTTAGCCATAAGCCTTAGCCAACCCAATCCGAAAGTGTGTCAATCGTAAGCGGTAATGAACTAACCGAGATAAAGCAGAAAAGAGAAAATTTCGGCCAACCATGAGAATAGAACGGGTCAATGTAACCCGAGAAGTAGAAAAGAGGACCAATGATGTCCCAAAAAAAAAATATATATATATATATATATAAATAAAAAATGGTGTTATTTAGATATTATCTATAGCAGAAAATAAGAGAGTCAAAGCGACTCCAATAGTGACGAAGAGGGCCAAATAATAGAGCGAAAACTATAGAGTTCGAAACTGCCAACAATTGACACACCAAGGATATTTGAACCTTTTTACCCGTCGTTCTTAGCCTTAACCTTAGCCCCGTTACAACCCGTGTAAAGACCTGGATGATCTTCTGGAAAACATGATTAGAGTCTATGACCACCTTTACCGATATTCCCTGTCTTGCTACTTGATTCCTTTCTGAGATCCATTTTTGGACATTTGTGCGTCTTTCAATAGAGTTGTCATGCAACTTTTGCGTATTCTTGTACATAACCTCCAAAGCATGACAACACGAGCGATAACCTAGGTTCGAGCGCAAAGAGAGTATCTCGTGAGGTAGGGTCGAGGCGAAATGTTTTCCCTAGCATGTCTGGACTTAGTTTAACCCGAACGTAATCGGAACAGTCACGAGTTCAACTCCCAATGGAAGGTCACAGATCGGACAAAATAAAGAATGAGGCGAGAGTGAGAAAGATATTCACGGGTATGGGAAATCACCGATGCATCACTTAGTACCGATTTGAATTGTGCAGTTATTATTCTTTCTGAGATATATGCTTTTATTCCGTTTTATCGCTAATTTGCTTGGGGACAAGCAACGCTCGGTTTGGGGTTGTTGATAACGCCACCTTTTGGCGTTATTTTCGGTTCTCAAACCAACGAGATTGGCTTGTATTCAAGTAAAAAGGCGGGTATTTTACGGTTTATTGAGTGATTTACGCAGGTTATATAAAAGGCGGCATTCCTCGGAAATAGAAGCTAAAAAGAGCCCAAAACGAGTCAAAACGAAGCCTAACGGAAGCCCGAAAGCCAAGCCCAAGACCCGCGAACGAACCAGAACCCGATCCGCGAACCAAACCCGACCCAGGAAGACTTCTGAATAGCGCGCGACTTCCCACGCGACTTGCAAGTCGCGTGGAAGGTCGCGTATCCCTCTGTTTGTCGAAAATCAGTTTTATAAGTCGGGATTTAGGTCACTTTTTCGGTATCCAACTTACGGCAGACGATCCAGGGCAGTTCGGGGGCGATTTCCAGAGCCACGTGACACCATTTGGCGCGAAGATCGAGAACCAATCGAAGAAACATTCACGACGCGAAGGAGATTCAAGCACGGGAAAGGGAGTTCATCAATTCATCTTACACTATCACCACGATCACGTTACCATGTTTTCTCATACTTTCGTTTCCTTTTCTTTTGTGTTTGAATCCCCCAACATCATGAACTAACTTTAAGATGTTGGGGGTTGGATTGAATTGGGATTGAACATATAGATGGATGACGAATGATTCTTATCAGTTTTTCCAATTAATGAATGCATGTGATTTTGTTCTTAATGCCTTTGTGAGCGTAGCTAACTTACAATTGTTTTATTGTTGTCAATTATGTTCGAGAGAATTAATTGAGATCTAGAATTAGGAATTACATGTCTAAAGGTAAGAAAGGATAGATATACCGAGTAAAACTTTAGTCTCATAATAACCTACGCTTAATGTGTTTTGAACTACATAAGGTGAGATCGAAAGATTAATCTTGTGTTTGGTTTTCGAAATAAACTTCATGGTAGCTTGAGAAAGCACCATGTTTTACAAATATAACTGTTGTTACTTGAGAGAGAGCAATGGTTAGATCAAGGTTGAGTATTCATTTACGGAATTAACTGGTATTTGTCGTTAGTCTGATATTCATATGTGAAACCTAATGATATCCAACCCTCAAATGTTTCTCCATCTGAATTCCAAAACTGCTTACTAGTTGTCTGGTGTTTGTTTGATCTTAATTTCTGCAAGTAATTAGTTATAAAACCAAATCTCCAAATTTGACAGTCCAATTAATAGCTCTTGTAGTAATTTTGATATTTAGTTCCTAGTTCCCGTGGATTCGATACTCGTACTTCCGTACACTATTACTTGATTCGACCCGTACACTTGCGGTAAGATCCGCGGGGTGTCAAAACCCCGTGTCAGCGATTTATTGGATAAGAGCTTAAAGCTAGAGTCAGTAAAGATTCGTAGTGCGACTCTAGATCATGAGAAAGGGTTGACTTAGGGTCAGGTCATAGTTATGGAACTGGATTTTAATCTAAATGGATGGTTATGTGAACGGTAAGAAAAGAGTAACCAGGTTTGTATAACTTGTTTACATTTGATTTTATAAATATTATTTTGAAATTGAATGTTCTCACTAGGCGTCAGCCTAATCGTTTCAAATAATGTTTTCTTACCAGGTTCAGGTTCGGGAAGGTAAAGGGATGTGGGACGAGAGCTTTTGAATTAGCAAAGAAGTTTCGAATACTGAGGATTTGAATAGATCACTTAGATAACCTAGTTAATCTGATTATAGTGACATGATTATATTAATAGGTTATTTGAAGAACTTTAAATATGTAAATGTGATCCTCAAGGTTGAATCTTTGCTTATGTATAAAGTTTAGAAAGTTTATGTTTAAATCCTGTTATAATTTGAGGTTTAAATTAGACCTGTTTTTAGGGTGTTACAAATTGGTATCAGAGCATTAGTTTAAGTGAACTAAGTATGCTGAGGAGGTACTTAGACTTAAGCTGGGATGAATTAAGATATGATTCATGAGATTGGGTAGAAGCATTAAGACAGGATAGTCTTGAGTCGACGGAAATACTTGGAATTAGTACCATAGCGATGGTAACGAGAATTCTCAGGTATGATATATTCACAATCTCAATTAGCTACTGTTATTATGAATATATTAATACACGAGTATACTTGTTTCTAAACTGTTACAGTGACTAATGATTGGTAAAGTACGTTTCGTATGTCTATACTCGTATAACCATTTTATGGTTATTCCTGTGTGTTATAGCAGAACGATGGTGGATACGCCACCAAGGTCCTTCAATTCTTTGGAGAATAGATCAGTCATGATTGGGAATTGGAAGGACAACCTGGAACTGGCGGGACTCATGAAAGTCCGCCGAGACAACCTTTAATAGGTGAATTGAAATGTGTGGAGATAGAATGTAAGATGATTGATCAAGACGGAAATAGTATGAAATGGTTGAGTAAGTGGGCCGTGGAATGCATTTATAGCAAGTGTTACAAGGGCGAAAGGGCAACCACTGGTCGGAAGTAGTGTGTCAATGATAAGTTGCGTGAGTAAAACGATTGACCTTGTTTGAGTGAGTAGCCTTCAGTTGCGAGTAAAGTTTTATGCATGGTGTCCTAGTAAGTGTGCTACATGAGTTTGCTTGATTTCAAAACAAATGCATAAATAACAATTTTAGCTGAGGCTGAGTTGCATGTTCAAATGTGTATTTAAAGAAAGAAACAATTTCATTTATGATGCACAATGAAAATTTGGGTTTACCAATTTGCAAAATATTTCGTATTTTTATACGAAAGGTTAATGGTAAAAAAGGTCAAGAAAACGTTGGCCAGCAAAACCTTTATAACCAACAAGAGTATTGACTTGATGATATCATATGAGGACCGACTAATTTGCTTCGTGTTGGAAAATTCTTTTAAAATGTAACACCTTAGGCATATCCCACATCGGTCGTGGACAGGAGAGATGCTGGGTATATTAGTAAAACCTTGGCCTTACCAGACACAACGCGTTTTGGGGCCACAAGCATGCGGGTTCCTTGGGAACTATGTGGTTAAGCGTGCTTGGGTGGGAGTAGTACCAGGATGGGTGACCTCCTGGGAAGTCCTTGCGAGGTCGCCAAGAACAAAGCCGTGAGCCAGTGGGGCAAAGCGGACAATATTGTGTCGTGGTAAAGGGGGGTGTTACAAAATGGTATCAGAGCCACTCCTGTGCCGTTCGAGATGTGGGGCAAACCTCATCGAGGACGATGAGTCCCTGAGGGGGGGTGTGTGTAACACCTTAGGCATATCCCACATCGGTCGTGGACAGGAGAGATGCTGGGTATATTAGTAAAACCTTGGCCTTACCAGACACAATGCGTTTTGGGGCCACAAGCATGCGGGTTCCTTGGGAACTATGTGGTTAAGCGTGCTTGGGTGGGAGTAGTACCAGGATGGGTGACCTCCTGGGAAGTCCTTGCGAAGTCCTTGCCAGGTCGCCAAGAACAAAGCCGTGAGCCAGTGGGGCAAAGCGGACAATATTGTGTCGTGGTAAAGGGGGGTGTTACATAAAACTTTTGTAGTATGAAAAGATTTTCATTTAATACATTGCTGTCGTAACAACATCATTTTGGTTGAGAAAGATTAAGTTTTATGGAAAGTTGTATGCAAACGGTTCTCGAGATCGTTGTGCAGTACATTGGAGTTATGAGAATGTTGGGGGTCATGTGTGCCCAAGTTGTTTCAAGCGTTGTTCTTTAAAATGAGAAAATGTGTGAAATGATTTATTTATCGCGTTGTCATGCATGAAGGCTATGAACTCACTAGGTCGTAGAGTATTACACTATAAGCTAAGAAAGAACTCAGAGAGTGGAGAGATGTTAGATAAATCATGGGAGGATGTTTGAAGTTTTGGAATTTGTGTTCAGGATGAGAGGTGAACAGTGGGAGAGTCGAAAGTGGACTTTAGTGTCGGATGTATGAGGGTTTGTACCCTTGTTCGATGACTAGAAATAAAGTTGCCGAGGGACGATTGCGTCCGGAGGAAGGACTAGTAGTCATCAAGGTAATGGAATTAGCAAATCGTTATGAGTAGTGTGATGAGACCAAAAGGAAATATCCTCGACGTCAAATAAGAATTTATGATAATCTTGAGATATTAACGTTGCACGAATAAATTGAGATAAAGACGATGGGATGTGAATTGGATTATGATATGTTGGAAGGATTAGCTTCAGTTAGGGACCCTTGTTAAAGAATAGGGTAAGGAGTATTGACAAATTGACTATTGACGTCGAAGTCGACAATTGCGTAAGATATATGAGGCCTTTTGCCTGTCACTCGGTGCGGTCTGGGTGCGTCCCGCGTATGCCTGTGCGGGCAGGAACAAAACCGTGAGCGGTATCGGCATGCTGTTATGCAGAGGGTATGCGCAAAGCGGACAATATCGTGTTCAGTGAGATGGGGATGTTACATAATGGATTATATTTTGTGAAACACCCACATTTGGGAATTTGAGTGATTGACGAATAAATCACGGGTGAAAAGGTTTTGGTTAAATTATTGCATTAGTGAAAGCTATGTGGTCAAAATACGCTTTTAGAGTTATTGTGGTTGTGCAATAATTATGATGTGTTATGTGCTTAATTACATTTTATTTAAATAAGTGTCGTTTTAAGTATTGGTCTTATGTGTGAGGACCGTTTGATGATCTTGTATTCTTAGTACCTTAGGTACTAATGAACTTTGGTAAGATATATATATTGATGAGTATAAAAGAGTTGCATATACGTGTATATATAAATACATATATGAATTGACTTCATTGAGAAGGTAGCCATGAAGGGTTGTGAGATTTTCACGCCTCGGAGCGTGTGTTGCATGAGGTGAGTTAGATATATTTTAATTATATGAGCTGATATTGATAAATGATCATTATATCTTTTGAGTAGATAACTTGATTTTGGACTCGGTTGAGTCTTGAGGACAATTGCCTGGTTTAATAAACTCGATGTAGGCTTGGGGTTGGAATTACATGATTTATATTATAATTGAAGTACATGATGTGAATGTATTGGTTATTCTTTTGAGGTCATGTATGAATGTTAAGTTTTGAATCAGAAGATTAAAAGTTGAAGGACCACTTTGTAGAGGTGTTCAGATTGTGAAAGACTATTGTTTTAGATAAGCATTCTAATCACGATGTGGATGGTTTATAAAGGAAGAAGTATTAGGCACGAAGGAAGTAAGTGTATAAACAATGTCGATCGGTGAGGGATTGTGCCCTGTCTGTGTAATGGTTTGGAATCCTAAAAAGCTAGTAAGAAACGAGTAAGTTTAAATTAATTAGAAACTCGTGAGTTGTAGTTCAACTAAAGTTGAGGATGAACAAAGTAGTGATTTGGCTAATATCGGGATAGAATGTCGGAGCGGGAGTGGGTGTTTATCCAAAGTGATTTTGGTTGGGTGAGTCGCTAAATAGTTTATGATTTTGAATCATAGTAAGTTTAAATAAAGATGAGGAGTGATCTAGTTAAATTGTGGTGTGATAGATGCAAAATCTTTAAGGAATGTGAATTGTTTCTTATGTATGAAAGAATTATCCGAGAAAGTATTAATTGAAGACCGAAGAATGGGTAGTGACATCGAACGGTGATGTCGTTTCAAAATAATTTGGCTGAATACTTTAAGTTAAAATTTTAGTGAAACTGTTTGGTTATGTATAAGTAATGGGAAAATGTTATCGGCATGTGGAAAAGTTGGGAGAAAGAGACAAGTAATACTTGGGGGGTAGTACTCCACGTTAACGTGGGGGAGCAATGATAGAAAGATTGGATTTAAGAATGTAGTCATACTACATGTTCAATAGAATTATCACTCTTGATATACAACACTTTGGTGCTTGGTTACAATAGGTGCTTGGTTGCATTATGGTTGAGTGGTGCAATATCGGTGTGAGGAAGTGGTAGCACTTTGTACTGAAGAAACGTGTAAGTCAGGGATGTAATGATGGATTTCTGAAATTATTGAAGTGTTCAAAAGTAATGAGTATGTTCAAATTAAAGTGTGTGTGAAATTTCAGGCAGTATACGTTAATGTTATTTTGAAACCTGGAAATTCAGTTACGGTTGATGACGGTACGGTAGATCAAGCAATAGTCATATAAAGATTTAATGATATACAATTACTCTAAGGAGGCTTGCAAATCCAAGTTGGGGAGCGAGTAATGATGAAAGAGATAAAGTTCAGAAAATATGAAAGATGAATCTTTATTCTTTATGGACTTTTATCTATGATTGAGTATATAAGACTAGAAATTGAAAGGGATATATGACATACTCTATATTGATAGGATGTGATTCCCTTTACTGAAGTAATAATGGATAAGAAAAGTCGTTATGAGAAGGAACTGGAAGCGATTTTAGAGAGATTTTTTGAGAATTACAATCTAAGTATATGGTTGTGGGTACAATGGTGTTATATCCTTGAGATGTTAATCTGACTTTAGGTTTGAAAAAGGAATATGAAGATTTCAGATCCTCATTTGTTTACCTAGCTTTGATTTCGAGGACGAAATCATTTTCAAGTTGGGGAGTATTGTAACATCTCAATTTTTATAAAATGTGATGTTTGGGGTTTATTAAATAATTTAAGTATAATTATTTTATACGTTATAATTTATTATGTGATGGATTAATTTTAGAGTTTACCCCCATTTAAGATAAGTTATTTGTTTTATAAAGTTATAAGTTAAGGGGTAAACTTTATCTTTGTTGGAAGTTGGAGAATATAAGTTGCTATTTATTTGGAACTTGGGGGTTTGTTTGGGGAAAATGGTGAGTGACTCATCACCCACCGTCCCATTTTCAATAACATGGAGAGGTGTCTCCAAAATATCACTTAATTGTTTAAGTGTATGGGTGTGAGTGTTGGTGTACGGCCAAGAGAGAGAGAGATATAGAAAACAAAAGAAAGAAGAAGAAGGAAGGGCAATAGCTGCTGAAAAGTATGAGAAATCAAACTAAAGAATCAATGGTATTCAACTCATCTATCCTCTTATTGTATAGCTAAAAGTTCTCCATTTTATATAGATAAAGTTTGCTATGGAGTTTTAGATTTGGGTTTTGTGATTTATGGATGATTTAAGAAATCTGAGTATATGTTAATGTTCAGTTATTAGTTCTAAACATATATGTAGATTTATATAATCATTAATAGTTTAAAAGTATGAATTTGTGTTCATAAACTTTTATGAAGATAAAATGGGTTTTGCGAATTTTTGGATGATTATGAGAATCTGGGTTAGTAGATATGTTATGTTAGTAGTAGAAAACATATCTGCATGTTTATAGAAACAAACATGGTCTAAAACTGACAATTTCTGGGTTCGTACGTTTTTTAGTTGGTTGAGACATGCTTGAATATTAGTTGGTTGAGACATGCTTGAATATTAGTTGGTTGTGACTTCGTGACCAAGTCTCAACAGTTGGTTGCGACTTCGTGACCAAGTCTCAACAGTTGGTTGCGACTTCGTGACCAAGTCTCAACAGTTGGTTGCGACTTCGTGCCATGTCCCAACAGTGGTTGCGACATGAGGAGATATCGCAATAGGGGGTTGCGATAAGAGACGAGAATTTTTAGATATTAAGGATTTCTAGTCGTTAGAGAATCATGTGCAGTGGATTTATACTAGTATATTATATATATGGTATTTCAGATCTTTGGGGAGTTAGTGACGGAATCAAAGAAAGAGTGTCGCATCTAATAACAGGTGAGTTCATTCTTACCTTACCCATTTTATAATGTTTTTCAAATTACGGTAAGGTGTATTTTATAATGAATTGTTTGGTAGGATTTTGAAAGAAGGATTTTATAAAGTAAAATCCAATATTCTAAATTATTGGTTTTGTTTAAATTCATAAATGATATGAAGGTTTTTGGGAGAATGATTTTATGAAATAGAATTATATTATGAACCTGTTTGATGGTTAGACGTATGTTATAAGAAATTGACATGTTAAATGTGATTTGCTTATATTAAATAATATGAAAGATTTTAAAGGAGATTCGCTTATACGATTGCTATAAGGAATCTATGCGATATAAATATAATTCGCTTATACGATTGCTATGAGGAATTTATATTGAGTAAATACCTGTATGAGTACAAGTAGGTGATATGGATCCATAGGCACTAGTGGTTATGTGTACGTAGAATATATGAGGGTTATTCATAATTCTGATGTACGTAAGAAATGGTTATGTGTACGTAGAATATATGAGGAGTATTCATAATTCTGATGTATGTAAGAAATGGTTATGTGTACGTAGAATATATGAGGGTTATTCATAATTCTGATGTACGTGAGAAATCGTGGAATAAACGTAATTCCCGATTCTTAAGGAAGAAAAAGGGATTGACATAAGTGCTTGTAATCTCTACTTCCTTTCTAATAAATGAGCATGTGTTATTGCGATTTATTGGATAAGAGCTTAAAGCTAGAGTCAGTAAAGATTCGTAGTGCGGCTCTAGATCATGAGAAAGGGCTGACTTAGGGTCAGGTCATAGTTATGGAACTGGATTTTAATCTAAATGGATGGTTATGTGAACGGTAAGAAAAGAGTAACCAAGTTTGTATAACTTGTTTACATTTGATTTTATAAATATTATTTTGAAATTGAATGTTCTCACTAGGCGTCAGCCTAATCGTTTCAAATAATGTTTTCTTACCAGGTTCAGGTTCGGGAAGGTAAAGGGATGTGGGACGAGAGCTTTTGAATTAGCAAAGAAGTTTCGAATACTGAGGATTTGAATAGATCACTTAGATAACCTAGTTAATCTGATTATAGTGACATGATTAGATTAAAAGGTTATTTGAAGAACTTTAAATATGTAAATGTGATCCTCAAGGTTGAATCTTTGCTTATGTATAAAGTTTAGAAAGTTTATGTTTAAATCTTGTTATAATTTGAGGTTTAAATTAGTCCTGTTTTTAGGGTGTTACATTGGTCAACGACAAGGAAGTGGAAGGAACGATAAGGGAGCATAACCGACGCGTTCGAAGGGACGTGCGTTCCGCATAACTGCAGAAGAGGCGAAGGAAGCTCATGATGTTGTGGCAAGTACATTCCTAGTGAACTCTCTGTGTGCCAAGGTGTTATTTTATTCGGGAGCGAATCGCTCTTTTGTATCACATGCTTTTATGAAATGTTTGGGGGTAAGGCCTAGACGTTTGGAGAGAGCACTAGAGGTGGAAACCGCCAATGATAGATGGGTATACGTTAAGGAGGTGGTGGAGGATTGCGTCATAGATATAGAAGGGAGGTTGGTGTCAATGAAATTATATCCCATGGCAATGGGAGAGTTTGACTTAGTGTTGGGAATGGACTGGTTAGCAGCGAACGAAGTGACTATCGTTTGTAATAAGAAGCTGGTCAGGATTCGGTTACCTGATGGGGATTCCGTAGCGATCTATGGGAATCGCCGTGATAGGAAGACTAGCCTTATCTCTATGAGCAGGGCTACTAAGTGCTTAAGGAAGGGGTGTCAAGGGTTCTTGGCGTACGTATTGGACGCCAAGAAAGAGAAGCATGGGTTGGGTGATGTGCGTGTAGTAAATGAGTTCCCGAAAGTATTTTCGGATGATTTGACAAGTTTACCGCCGGATCGTCAGATCGAGTTCAAAATTGATCTTATGCCAGGAGCTGCAGCAATCGCCCGCGCACCTTATAGGTTAGCTCCGTCCGAAATGAAGGAAATGATGACTCACCTGCAGAAGTTGTTAGACAAGGGGTTCGTTAGACCGAGTACGTCTCCGTGGGGAGCACCTGTGCTCTTCGTGAAGAAGAAGGACGGTACTATGAGGATGTGCATAGACTACCGTGAACTCAACAAGGTCACGATCAAGAACAAGTATCCGATACCAAGGATTGACGACCTGTTTGATCAATTGCAAGGAGCCAACTACTTCTCCAAGATTGACTTGAGGTTAGGTTATCACCAACTCAAGGTAAGGGAGGAGGATGTGCCGAAGACCGCTTTCAGAACCAGGTATGGACACTATGAGTTTTTGGTGATGCTGTTCGGGCTGTCCAACGCCCCGACAGCATTCATGGACCTAATGAATAGGGTGTGCCAACCTTATTTAGACAAGTTCGTGATAGTGTTAATAGATGATATTCTGATATTTTCAAAATCGGAAGAGGAGCACGAGAGCCACCTTCGAACAATTCTCGAGCTACTAAAGCGAGAGAAGCTGTATGCGAAGTTTTCTAAGCGTGAGTTTTGGCTAAGAGAGGTGCAATTTCTTGGACACGTAGTGTCTGAGAGTGGAATCATGGTAGACTCGGCTAAGATCAAAGTTATCCGAGATTGGGAGCAACCCAAAAATCCGTCAGAAGTTCGGAGTTTCCTCGGACTGGCAGGTTACTACCGGAAGTTCATCAAGGACTTTTCGCGTATTGCCACGCCATTAACGTCCTTAACCAAGAAGAATGTCAAGTTTACCTGGTTAGAGAAGTAAGAAGAAGCCTTTCAAAAGTTAAATGATATGTTGAGCAGCGCTCCGGTGTTGTCATTACCGGACGGTTCAGATGACTTTGTGGTTTTCAGTGACGCATCGAAGCTCGGCTTGGGTTGTGTACTCATGCAACGAGGAAAGGTGATCGCTTATGCCTCTCGGCAGTTAAAAGATCACGAGGTTCGTTATCCCACTCACGATTTAGAATTGGCGGCAGTGGTTTTTGCTGTGAAGACTTGGCGACATTACCTGTATGGGACTAAGTGCCAGATCTTCACGGATCACAAAAGCTTATGTCATCTCTTCAATCAAAAGGAGTTGAACATGCGTCAAAGGAGATGGATCGAATTGTTAACCGACTACGACTGTAAGATCGATTATCATCCGGGTAAGGCCAATGTTGTGGCGGGCGCTTTGAGCCGTAAGGAAAGCAGCGAGACCCCCAGTATTGTGGCCATGAGGGCAGAGGTAACGTTCAATTTGTTGAATGAGATAAAGAAATGTCAACAAGAGGCGCTCGGAGTAGATAATCTCAAAAGGGAGAGGATGGTGGGGCAATCATCCTCGCTAATAGAAGATGGACGAGGGGTGAAGTGTCTTAATGGGAGAATCTGGGTCCCGAAACTCGGGGAGCTCAGGGGATTGATTTTAGAAGAAGCCCACAAGTCTAAGTACATCATTCACCCTGGAACAAACAAGATGTACGGGGATCTACGTCGAGACTATTGGTGGCCTGGAATGAAAAACGATGTAACTCATTTTGTTGAGACCTGTTTAACGTGTTCGCGCGTCAAGATCGAACATCAGAGATCGTACGAGAAGCTCCAGTCTTTGGAGATACCGTTGTGGAAGTGGGACCAGATTACACTGGATTTTGTAACTCACTTGCCGAAGACTCCAAAGGGTTATGACGCTATATGGGTGATTGTGGATCGTCTCACGAAATCAGCACACTTCCTGCCTATACGAGAGTCTTACTCGTTAGAATGGTTAGCAAAGTTGTACATCGACGAGATCGTAACCCGCCTTGGTGTGCCATCGTCGATAGTATCCGACCGAGATAGCAGGTTTACCTCCACGTTTTGGAGGAGTTTCCAAAGGGAAATGGGATCGCAGATCAAGATGAGTACCGCTTATCATCCTCAGACCGATGGTCAGAATGAGTGAACGATTCAAACGTTGGAAGATATGTTAAGAGCGTGTGCTTTAGATTTCCAAGGCTCTTGGGAAAAGCATCTACCATTGATCGAGTTCGCTTATAACAACAACTACCACTCAAGCATAAAAGCAGCACCGTTCGAGGCACTCTATGGTAGGAAATTTCGGACACCTTTGTGTTGGAACGAGGTCGGAGAAAGGCAGTTAGCCGGGCCAGAACTTGTGCAACTGACTTCGGACAAGATAATTCAAGTGCGTGAAGGTCTGAAGGTCGCTCGCGATCGACAGAAGAGTTATGCGGATAAGAGACGGAAAGACATAGAATTCCAAGTCGGAGACCATGTTTTGTTAAAGGTGTCTACTTGGAAGGGAGTGGTACGATTTGGGAAACATGGGAAGCTAAGCCCACGTTACATCGGACCATTCGAGATTACAGAACGAATTGGAGAAGTGGCGTATAGGTTGGATCTACCGGAAGAATTGCGAGGTATCCACAATGCGTTTCACGTGTCCAACTTGAGGAAATGTCTAGCCGACGTAGCCAAGGCAGTGCTATTGAATGACATAAAGGTGGATGAGAAATTGAATTTTGTAGAGGAACCCGAAGAAATCATGGATGTTAAGGTAAGGAAGTCACGGAGCAAGGAGACTAAGCTGGTTAAGGTACAATGGCGACACCACAAGGGTCCGGAGGCGACCTGGGAATTGGAGTCGGAGATGAAAGCTAGATACCCGCACCTCTTCCAATAAGGAATTCCGGGGACAGAATTCTGTTAAGGGGAGTGTTGTAACAACTGGGTTTTCTTTTGGAAAGAATGAAACTTTAATGCCTTTTTCGCAAGAAATGAAAGATAAGTCAAGGGGCTAATCTTGTCATTTCTGGAAGATACTTAAATGCACAAATCCCTAGGGTTTCTTCACTTTCACAAATCAGTGTTTTGGTGTGGTGTGTGTGTTTGGCGGATCAAGGAAGAAAGAAAGAAAAGAGCTAAAGGTTGGAGACTCTCAATTTGTGCAAGAAATCTGTTAAGGTATTCTTCTAGTATGTTTCTTCTGCTTGATTCAGGTCTATTGCTCCTTTATGTTCATGATCTGGGGAGGGAATCGTGAGGAATTGTTAGGTCTTTACCTAAGTATCTCCTTATTGAGCATTTTGGGATTTCATTGCTAATATGTCGATTTGGTGGTTTAAAATGAAATTAATTGAGTATTTATGACTAGTGGATGAACCCCTATGCTTATCTAATCAAACTAATGGCTAAAAAACGAGTTAATGATCACTTTTGGATTTTTAAGCTCGAACAGTCGTGGTTTCCGGACACCGATGTTCAGTGGTGTCCGGATGGGTTGCAAGTTTTCGGGTAAGTGTCCCGTGAGAGTTTTCGGGTATTTCATGGTATCCGGGTGGCTGAGGTTTCCGGATAAGTTTAGTGTCCGGGTGGTTTTGTCCGGATAGGTCTAGCGTTCGGATTGCTTTGTTCGGGAAGTAGAGTGTCCGGATTGGTGTCCGAAAAGTTGTTGCGTCCGGAAAGTAGATGGTATCCGGATAGTTCAGGGTAAGTTTTGTTGATTAAAGGATTATCTGATCTTTTAGGTGTCAAGTCTGGTTAATCCGAGAGTAGAGCAAGTGTGCTTTCAGTGACATCAAGGTGAGTTCCCTAAACCTTTTACGACTTAAAGTGTTAAACGTTTTAACTGATTATGGTTTCACTTACGAGCATGAAATGTTTATAACCGTCACGCATGATTTTCCATGAAATACATGTTTTACGTGAGAAAACGTATTTTACTTGATGAACTGAGAATGATGATTTACAAAGGTTTAAAGATGCATGTTTTATGAAATGAATGACGTGCTATGTGGAGTCGGTCTACACTGTAGGATCAGGGATAGATCCTCGGGATCTGATGATCCCTTGGATGTGTATGACAAACCGGTAGGCTAGAATCCGTTTCCTCCTATTCGGGTAGATGGGAGTCTGCGTAAGCTCCGGGAAGGGGAGTTTGCATAGGCTCCGGATGAGGGCGAGAGGGTAGCCCATTGGGCCCCGATCACGGAATGTTTATGTGATCCTATACGCAGTGTAGTACCATGCTTGATGTTATGTTAAGGTTTACGATGATACTTTCATAAATGCTTTTATACTGTATACATGTTGTTTTCAGAGGGAATTCACTAGACCTTTTGGTCTAACCCTCGCTTTCAAAACTAAACCATTTTCAGGTAAGCGTGTTATGGGTTCTTCAAGTAAGAACTAGGAGGCGATAGAAAGGACTTAGAGCTTAGAGCGTCTCCAAGATTTTGAGTATGATGATTTTAGAATAGCTCTCGGCTGTGGAATTTAGAGACTTCCGCTGTCAATTTTGTTTAGTATGATTTATGGATGATGTAAATACAAGATTATATTGTAATTCGAATGCTTAATTGATGGTATTGCATGATCATGTTTTTGGGACGTTACACAATCCAAACAGACTACTTGAAAAAAATGAAAATTGATATATATATATATATATATATATATATATATATATATATATATATTAGGATACAAATCAAATACAAACCATGTATTTGTTGCACCCGTTACAAGCCCAATGTGCATATATGCATAATCTGAGATGCATATATGCATTATCCCATATGAATGTATGTCCATTATATGTATATTCTTGCACGTATGCATACGTATATGTATATGCACATTGTTCACATATGCACACTGCTTGTTCACATATGTACACTGTGGTTTGTAAGGTGTGCAACAAATGCAAGGTTTGTATTTTACGAAGCCTCTATATATTATAGCCATAGGTTCAAATGAGAGAATTCTAAGTGTGTGAGAAATAGAGAAGTTATCATAGCCATTGATACGTTTAAGATCGGATTTGACTGGTAAAAAATTACGGTTTTGACTGGTCAAGAATTGCACCTTTTAATGGTCAAGAATTGCGGCTTTGACTGGTCAACAGTTGGGACTATTCCAAAAATAGAAGGATAATTTCGTAACTTTGACAAATATGCGGGACAAGTTCATATGTGGATCTGTGTGATTCACAGATGAACTATATGTTCATATGTGGGACTATTCCAAAAATAGAAGGATAATTTCGTAACTTTGACAAATATGCGGGACAAGTTCATATGTGGATCTGTGTGATTCACAGATGAACTATATGTTCATATGTGAACCCGTGTAATTCACATATGAACTCTTTTTAACTGATTCACATATGAACATTTGTGATTCATATATAAACTAATTAACTGATTCACATATGAACTAATTAACTATAGGTTTATATGTGAACCAGTTGAACTAAGATTCACATATGAACCTTTGTGATTCACATATGAACTAATTAACTGGTTCACATATGAACGTATAATTTATATGTGAATCGCACATGTTCACATATGAACTCATCCCATGTATTTTACGGAACTACCCTTCTATCTTCTGCAGACCACGCGATGAATTATATGCTTCACAATCAAACCGCAAATGTTGAACAGATGAAGGGTTGGTATCATTTCTCTATTTCTCACACACTAAGCAATTCTCATTTGAACCTCTCCCTATATATACCATGCCAATCTCATTATTCATCTAAAACCTTTGGAAAAGATGTCATTTGTTAACCTTGTCATTTTAGTAATATAACATAATAATAAAACTTAATATGTCGTTAATTCAGTGAATCCCAATGAAATGGGATATGCACCATCAAAGATAACATGTGAGGAGCTTATTCTTTATGGAACAATGATGATCAAAATTTGAATTTTATTTTTGATAAGATCTAGGCATGCATGGTGGGGTTTATCATTTATGAACTGTTTGAATGAGTAGTTCACTCAATACCAATTCTGCTATATCGTCTTTCTGACCCATAATTTCACAATGAAATTAATCCAAAAGTGGGTCTTAAGAGGTTTTCTTTTTTCATGTGTTTATCATGCATGCCCCTTTTTGGACAAGGAATCATTCAATGTATACATTCTAAAGCACAAGGTTTTACTTTTTACGGCCAAGAAAGCCACAAAGAAATATATACCCATTTGTAACTCTCCAATTAAGCTTGTATATAACGAATAATTACAACAAACATTTATATGTCAGTTTCTAAACGAATTAATGCTATTAACATTCTAATGATTTCATTCATCTTTCAAGAAAAACTTCAACAAAAGAAACTTCTTCAGTTTGATGATTAGAAAGAAAACTCCATAGCATGGCACATGCAACAATGCCACCAGTAAATACCTACATATATATCAAAGATTCAGAAAGCAATTTCTTGATAAAAACACACACAACACCTTCATTGTGTGTTCTTGTAAGAGAACTTACCATAATGGAGATAAGGAATTCTAGAGATCAAGAAAAGGGTATGGCCATCTGTTTAAGATCAATATGATCATTTTGTTAGTGATCCCTTATATATTTGTATGCTGTCTGGAAGAAAAAATAGAGAAATAGTGTTCGATATTTTACCTAATCACGATGCATGCATGAACAATCCACTGGAACACGACATAAAAAGATGTCCAGAGAATGAAATATGCGATTCTAAACCAAGGGAATCGCTGAAAATGAAAACTTTTAGGATAATAACTGAAATGACAATATCCTGTTGGGTTTGTTTTTGGGTTATGAAACCCGAAATAACTTACCAAGTTATTCAACAATGCGTCAGCAAGTAAGAATACAACATTGATGGAGTGCAAAGTTATAGTGAGCTGCATGAATAATATCCCACATGAATAAAAAACGCAAACAAAAGAGACATGTTTCAGAAGAAAATAGAACAAATAGTGGTGCTTACTAAATTCAGACTATGAGGATCATTTCTGATTAGAAACGGAGCGATGATGAACCAGAAAACAAAGTCTGTAAGCATAACTGCACCTGCCACCATCTGAACTACAAAATGGTGTCATAAATGATCAGTTCTCAAGAGACCTTTTCGTTTGTGTTATTGTGATTTACCTGAAATATGATCTGAAAAGAGTAACCCCAAAAGCCAGAAACTTGGCGACGGAGTCTTCGATATTCAGGGCCAAAATAATGGTGGTAGCATCCATACATCGACAATAAACATCCAAACTGGCCACAACAAACACCAAGAAAATAGAAGTTCAAAGTATAAAATATGAAATACAAGTATAATACAGAAAGATAAAAAAGAGAGCGGGTAAGAATCAAATGATGTTGATGAAACATATATTGAAGTTAAGCTAGCCATTTGTTGTTGGTGTTCCAAACGGTCAGATTTGGCAGTTAAAGGTTTGACAGTTATTTAACTGTCAAACTCTGGAAACGTTATGTCTGTTTGCTGGAAGGGGTACAACCCTTTCATGTCTATTTATATTTGTAAATATTGTATTCTGTTTTTTGATGATTCAATAATAAAGAAAAGTATTGTGTTAAGTTTGATCCAACATTGTGGTATCAGAGCCACATTCGATGGCTTCAAGTTCGAATACCATTCTGCATCAGCAACTTCCCAAGTTAAATGGGAAAAATTATCACCATTGGAGTATACAAATGAGAGTTTTGTTCGAATCACAAGAACTATGGGACATTATAGAACAAGGATATGATGAACCCATCGAAATTGATGAACTCACACAAGAGCAGGATGATGAAATTAGAGATCTTAGAAAAAGGGACAAGAAAGCACTTTACACAATCTACCAAGCAGTAGATGAAGTTGTATTTGAGAGAATTTCCTCCTCGATCTCATCTAAAGACGCATGGGATGCACTCTACAAAACATATCGTGGGGATGATAAAGTCAGAATAGTGAGATTACAGACCTTGAGATGTGAATTCGACAATCTCAAGATGAAGGAATCTGAAACAGTGGAAGACTTCTATAACCGTGTGATCTTAATTGTGAATCAGTTAAGATTAAATGGAGATGGAATAGATGATACAAGAGTGGTTGAAAAAATTCTTAGAAGTATGACAAGAAAATTTGAGTATGTCGTGGTAGCAATTGAGGAATCTAAGGACCTCTCAATCCTATCTCTTGAAAGTTTAATTGGTACACTGCAGTCGCATGAATTGAGAATGAAACAGTTCGATACCACCCCGTATGAACAAGCTTTCCAGTTACAATCATCATCAAATACTTCTGAAAAAGGGAGGTTTTTTGGAAAGGATCAACAAGTCGAGTTCAAAGGAAGAATCAAGGGAAAATCAAACACTCCAGTACAGTGTTTTCACTGCCAAAAATTTGGTCACATAGCCAAATTTTGTAGAAAAAGACTAGCAGAAGAAAGGGATAATAACTTTATCAACATGGAAGAGGATGATGATACCTTGTTTATGGTTTTAAGCACTCAAGAGATATCTCTCAACAATATGTGGTATGTTGACAGCGGCTGCAACAATCACATGTCAGGAAATAAAGATGTTTTTGTTCATATTGATGAGACACAAAAAAGGGAGGTAAGGACAGGGGATGACAAAAAGTTAATTGTTCATGGGATAGGAGATGTACTAGTAGACACCAAGACTGGACAAAAGAAAAGAATATCCAGCGTGTATTTCGTACCAGGCCTGAAACACGACCTATTGAGTGTAGGACAGCTTTTGCAAAAAGGATTTGAATTGCACTTTAAAGGAGAGACATGTGAAGTGAAAGATCAAAATGGAAAGCCTATGGGAAAAATCAACATGACAAGTAATAGGATGTTTTCCTTTAATTTTAAAGAAGACAGTCTATTTTCTTTCAATATTTCCACAAAGAAACACTCTATGCTTTGGCATCAGAGATTTGGCCACGCAAATCTTGGATATCTTAGTTACATGCAGAGACATAATCTGGTTAAAGGAATGCCAATTGTGAACAAATTTGAAGATGTGTGTGAGGGATGTATGTTGGGAAAACAAGCAAGAGAATCTTTTCCCAAAGAAGTAGCATGGAGAGCCACAAAACCACTGGAGTTAATACACACAGATGTGTGTGGTCCTATGAGAACTCTCTCAAATGGTGGAAACAGGTACTTACTTACTTTTATAGATGACTACAGCAGAAAGCTATGGGTCTATTTCTTAAAAGAAAAATCTGAAGTCTTTAATATTTTTAGGACTTTTAAGATCTTTGTTGAAAACCAAAGTGGTCATATGATCAAGACAATTAGATCTGATGGTGGAGGAGAATACAACTCCATTTACTTCCTTGATTTCTTAAAGGAAAATGGAATCCACCATCAAATGACCACTAGGTACACACCTCAGCAGAATGGGGTGGCAGAGAGGTTAAATAGGACCATCATTGAAAAAGCAAGAAGCATGCTAAGAAGTAAGCATTTAGACAATTCTTTCTGGGCAGATGCAGTAGCCTGTGCATGCTACTTGATGAACAGAACCTCAACAAAAGGTTTATCCAACATGACTCCTCAAGAAGCATGGACTGGATTCAAACCTACTGTGGGTCATCTTAGAGTTTTTGGATGTGTGGCTTATTCACACATCCCTGAACAAAAGAGGAGTAAGTTGGATGAAAAGTCTGAAAAAACCATATTTATTGGTTATAGTGACAAATCCAAGGCTTACAAACTGTATAATCCCATTACCAAAAAGACTATAGTCAGCAGAGATGTGGTGTTTGAAGAAGAGAAGGAGTGGAATGACTCATCTAGTGAAGGGATTGGCAATCCACAAATTGTTACAGATGGTGAAGGACAGAAAATCTCTCAACAAGAGCAAGGAGATCATGAATCAAACACTCAAACAAGCTCTCCTATTACACCTACCACTCCTCAAACCTCTGCAAGTGCAAACACTCATAGAGATACAACTGGAAGCCCACCAAGAAGAGGATACAGGAACCTAAGTGACATCTACAATGATCCTAGAAGTTTGGAATTTAATGACACTGCAGATTTTGCCTTATTTTCTGATGCAGATCCAGTGTCATTTGAGGAAGCTTGGCAAGCAGAAAGATGGAGGGATGCAATGAATAAAGAAATTGAGGCCATTTCAAAGAATGATACTTGGGATTTGGTAGATCTTCCAAAAGGACACAAGGCCATTGGAGTTAAATGGGTATACAAGACTAAGCTTAATGAAAGGGGTGAAGTTGACAGACTCAAAGCAAGATTAGTGGTAAAGGGTTACAAACAAAAGCATGGAATTGACTATCAGGAAGTATTTGCCCCTGTAATCAGAATGGAGACTGTAAGGTTAGTCTTAGCCTTAGCTGCACAGAATGAATGGAAAGTACATCAGATGGATGTAAAATCCGCTTTCCTTAATGGGTATTTGGAAGAGGATGTTTACATAGAACAGCCTGAAAGTTTTTGTAAGGGAAGGAGAGGAGCATAAAGTGTGTCATTTGAAAAAGGCTTTATATGGCCTGAAACAAGCCCCAAGGGCTTGGTACAGCAGGATTGAGAACTATTTTTTGGCACATGGCTTCATCAAATGTCCTCAAGAACACACCTTGTTTACTAAGAAGCATAAAGGTATGATTCTTATTGTTTGTATATATGTAGATGATTTAGTTTTCGCTGGAAACTCACATGAATTGGTAGAAGAGTTCAAAGAAAATATGAAGGGTGAGTTTGATATGACAGACATGGGATTACTCCATTATTTTTTGGGAATTGAAGTTAAGCAGGATAATAACGGGATCAGAATTCTTCAACAAAGGTATGCACAGAATCTACTTGATAAATTCAATATGGGGCAATCCAAATCTGCTGTTACCCCTATGGAATTTGGTATCAAATTGTCTAAGGATAGCAGGGAAGAAAAGGTGGATCCTAGCCTATATAAAAGTTTGATTGGAAGCCTTATGTATTTAACTGCTACTAGGCCTGATTTGGCATTTTCTGTGAGCATATTGAGTAGATTCATGGAAACTCCCAAGGTAAGTCACTGGGAGGCAGGGAAGAGGATTTTAAGATATGTAAAAGGAACTTTAGATCATGGAATCATATATTCAAGAACTAGTAATTTCAAACTTACTGGATTCAGTGACAGTGACTATGGTGGTAATCCAGATGATGGGAGAAGCACAGGTGGTTATGTTTTCAATTTGGGAACTGGTGCAATATCATGGCAATCTAAAAAGCAAAGTGTAGTGGCTTTGTCCTCTGCCAAAGCAGAATATATGGCACTCTCCACTGCGGGTTGTCAAGCATTATGGTTAAGGGATATTCTGGATGAATTAGAGCACACTCAGCAAGGTCCTACTACTCTATTGTGTGACAATAAGTCAGCCATTGCTCTTTCCAAGAATCCTGTATTTCATGGTAAGAGCAAACATTAGAATCAAATTTCACTTCATTAGAGAATTGGTGTCAAACCGGGAAGTTGAGATTGAATTCTGTGGAAGTAAAGATCAACTTGCAGACGGTTTTACAAAGGCTCTTCAGCCTGGAAGCTTCAAGAGCATGAAAGAGAAATTGATGGTTCTGCCCTGTCTAGCTTAAGGGGGTGTATTGAAGTTAAGCTAGCCATTTGTTGTTGGTGTTCCAAACGGTCAGATTTGGCAGTTAAAGGTTTGACAGTTATTTAACTGTCAAACTCTGGAAACGTTATGTCTGTTTGCTGGAAGGGGTACAACCCTTTCATGTCTATTTATATTTGTAAATATTGTATTCTGTTTTTTGATGATTCAATAATAAAGAAAAGTATTGTGTTAAGTTTGATCCAACAACATACCCCAAAATATATAATAAGCAGCGTAAAAGTCAAGCTGTAACCACCACTCAAAAGAAAAAAAAAGAAATTTCAGAATCAGAGAAAAAATTGGTAAACCGATAAATTGAGGTTTAAAGAATTGAGTACTCAACAAAATTCTTGAAAATCAAGTGAAGAATTCAAGAATGAGGTGATAATGAATGCATGGAAGAGGAGAAAACTTACTCTGTATAGTAGTAAAATATATATCCTCCATCAACTATGGCATTTACAATAATAATAAGTAATAGCACAAAAAAAGCAAAAACTCTTAAAGCCAGTAACCAAACTGGATGGATGCCTTTCAGACATGGCTTCCAAACATCTTCTTCATACCCCACCTCTCCACAATCATCTCCATCCAATCCTTCTTCTTCATTAATTGATTTGCGCTTCCTTTCGTATTTCCCTATGATATACGATGCTGTGGCAATAGATGTTATGATCCATAGATAACATAATACTGCTCTCCAGTTCAACCAATAACCGGGGGAGGTTGTATCGGCGCCCTTGAGTACCGGATGCCAAGTGTTGTTCTTTGACCCCCCTCTCAAGAAATCTATTATGCCTTGAGCCATTTACAATGTGTTCTAAGGGAGTAACGGTGAAATCAAATTTACCAAAGAATGATCAGAAGTACAAACGAACTGAAGTTACACAAAAGTGCATTTTCAGTATTTGTGTCTATACTTCATTGTATTTATAGGCATCGAAAAGTAGAACTAGATTGAGAAGGAACCAAAGCAATAACGAAATTAATTAGCAAAGCAATGAAGCAATCCTCAAAAATGACAAAATCAAATACAAATAATTTATATGTTTCCTTTATGAAATATATATACAAATCGAAGTAGGCATCAAATACAATTATAATTTATACAACCTCAGTTGGAAAAATCAAAAATCGAAGTAATTGCCGAAAGAAGTAGCGAACATACTCATAAAACCTAAAATTTACCTTATAAACATACTCATAAAACCTCAAGTTTTAAGTAACGTTAAGCATAAGTATTTTGTTATTAAGAAACAATTATTTAATAAGCATATGGAATAAAAAGATAAATAATAATTGAGCATTATATTTAAAAATACGCAGAAAAAGGAAAGTTTAGCGAGTCAGATCTCAAATATGAGTAATGAGTGGGTTCTTGCAAAAAAAATTGATGGGTCACCAAGTAAAATTGAGTGGGGAAGAGAAATATTAAGGTAAAAATATACTTCATATAAAACTTGACTGGGGTCTTGAGACCCATCCTCATTCAAGTGGCTCTGCCATTGGATATATCTGGTGACGGATCCAGGATTTTTTTTTACTGGGATCCCTTTTAAGATGGCATAAATGCCCGTGAAATTGCCCGATATATTTTTTGCTTAAATTCAACGTTTCGAGGGCTTTTTATGCTTATATTTTAAGAGATTTTTAAGTTTTTGAAAGATTTTAAAGTTTTTTTTGTCGATTTCGTATGGAGTTTTTGGGTTTTTTAGTCAATTTCGAGAGTTAATTTTGGTTTTTTGGTTGATTTTGATACACTTTTTTTGGTTGCCGGGTCCCTAAACAACCCATTCTTTAGATTGTATGAAACTACAGTCAACAATAACCCATTCAGATTGTATGAAACAACAGTCAACAATAACCGATTATTTAGATTGTATGCAACAACAGTCAACAAAATTGGAATTGCTAAACATCAAGTCATCAATGATCAAAAATTCAAACCTGTTTTCCGGAGAAGAAATCGAATTCTATTTTGCAGCAAGTTGGATGTTCTCTTCTCTGTTTCTGTTTTACAGCAAGATGCCAAGATGGAATCAATTACTCTTTACTCGAATCAACAAAAAGAAAACAAAACAAAACAAGTGATTAGTCAAGAAAATCGAACTAGCACACATCCTCAACTCAAATAATCTCTACAAAATACAAATGGTCAAAAATGACAAAATCAATAACGAAATTAATTACCAAGCAATGAAGCAATCCTCAAAAATGACAAAATCAAATACAAATAATTTATATGTTTCCTTTATGAAACATACAAATCGAAGTAGGCATCAAATACAATTATAAAGACGATATATCAGAATTTAAAACGTATAAATCAAAAAAATATGATTTTATTTTATTATTGGTTTATAAGAAACTTTTGCATCTTGAGAAAGATCGAAGAGGAAAGGGGAAGAGGAAAAAAATGATGGACAGGAAAGCAGTCCATTTGAGAAAGATCGAAGAGGAAGACAGGGAGATCAAAAGGATGAAAGGGGATATAAAAGCTCGGGAGGCTCGTGTTCGTCGAGAACAAGAAGCAATTCACCATATTCTGCAAGACTTCGCAATTATTCAAGCGAAGGTAAACGAGAAGCAAGCTTGGATTGATGAAACTAAATCAATTTTTAAGTAGGTGGTGGTTATATATTTTTTTTGTTTTGTATTTTTTTTACTGTGTTGTTATTTGTATTTTTTTTACTGTGTTGTTGTTTTGTATTTTTTGTTGTTGTTAATTTCTCTGAAAAGTAGTTTTTAAGCCGCTGAACCACGGTTAGGTTGGATACATCATGCAAGGTCAAGTCAAAGGTTACCTCATTCGTGGGCCTACTTCTCTTGTAGAATATATGACAACCCTCAACTCATTTGCTAAAGTGTGTGTGGGTTGTGGTACACAATGGCCATACGTGGTTGCAAAAGCAGAAGCCGTTGAAGAAGGGTCAGAAAGATTGAAGATGAAGAGCTTGTTGGATGGAATACAAACTAGCTGTGTTATCAATGTTCATTTAGAAGCATATGTATGTGTGTGTATATATATAATATGAAATGGGGTTTTGACAAGTTGGTATCACTGGACTCATTTAAGAATTGTGAAAATGGGTATTTGACGAATGATGATTCATGTGTGTTTGGAGCTGAAGTGTTTTAAACACACATGAATCATCATTCGCCAAATACCCATTTTCACAATTCTTAAATGAGTCCAGTGATACCAACTTGTCAAAACCCCATTTATAAACAATTCTACCTTCTCCTATTGTCATTCACGATATCTATAAACACATTCAAATAATAATAATTTAAAACGATTTAATGAATTAGTTAATATATGATTATTATGTTAATGCGATAGGAGTGTAAAACAAAATTGAAAAAAAATATGAGATGTACCATAAATTAAATAATTAACTATAATGGTGTAATTTGTTAAAATTAAAACGTATCTAATATGAATATATAAACAGACATGTGTACTCAGAGTTAACATTCACTGCCATGGATGCAAGAACAAGGTCAAGAAAATACTAAGAAAAATTGAAGGTCTCCTATTTTCTTTATGTGTGTAAATATATAATACGAATATATATATATATATATATATCATTTACAAACTAGCTGTGTTATCAATGTTCATTTAGAAGCATATGTATGTGTGTATATATATCATTTACAAATCAGTGTTTAGATCAACAGTATCATATGGGTTTGTTCCATATGGTTCAAGCTGTGACGGGCCCGGGGTGTGACTGACTGAATGTCTCCTTGGCACGGTTGAAAGGGGGATTTGGACACTCTCCACGAGTGTGTCCTACGCATTGGCACCGAGTACATCTTCGTTGTATCGAACTTTCACCACGTGATGGACGTCGGTCGTTCTTTCTCGGTCTCCCGGCCCTGTTCTTATCCATTAAAGGTGGATAGCATGGTGGAAGCGGGTCGGGTGGATACACCCATGCTGCAGGGGGTCCAGCTGGGTTTATTACCTCCACGTATGTTTTCCGGTAATATTCGGACGTGAAGAAAGGTACAACCAAGTCGCTGCAATCTGTACGACCCATATATGTTGCTGCAGCGATGGCATGGCCGCACGGTAACCCAAATTTATCCCATTCGCGACACGAACAAAGGTGGTCTTCCATATTCACAATCGCGTTAATATAGTCATCATGCACCTCGTACTTCCCATACCCGATTGCTCTTACCGGCCATGTCGCCGCACGACGCGCCCTGTACTGAACGATATTCTCCGCCGTTGGTGCGAGTGCATTTCGTATCTTAGCTCCTTTTAGGCGTCGAATTTGGTACCACTCTTGTTGAAAGGCCCGAAAGTAGTCCATAAGATTAACAATCAGACATCTACGCGCAAAACGGGAGAGTGCATTCACAGACTCTGCACTATTCGAGGTCAGAATGTCATATTGTTGTCCAGGAAAATGGGCCGCGGACCACCTCTCCGGTCCAGCATCGTCAAAGACTTTGGCTGCTTCCTTGACACTGTATCGTAGCATATTCATGTACTTGTTAAACTCCCGATCCGTATATGCTCTGCATGCCGCCCAATAGACATCCTTGTAGGTGGTAATACGTTTGTCCTTGGATTTGGCGTTCATCTCCAAATGTCGACAGCATATGGCGTGAGGGGCGTTTGGGTACATGGCAGAGATTGCGGCGCTTATGGAAGGAGCCCTGTTAGACATAAACACCAACCCTTGCGGGTCTCCGATAGCTTGTCTCAACATGGACAGAAACCAAGTCCACTCGTCCCCGGTTTCGGACTTGCCTACGCCGAAAGCTACTGGAACGATGGAGTTATCCCCGTCCATGGCAACCGCCAGGAACATCATACCCAAGTAACGGCCCTTTAAATGGGCTGCGTCTATTATCAGGACACGACGTAGATTTTCCAGAAATGTGCGGATCTGCAAAAACATAGGTTAAAATGTTATAGTTTATAATGTGTAAATGTTATAGTTTATAATGTGTAAACATATGACGTGTTAAAATACGTACCGCGGGTCCAAGGGCCACGAAGCACATCTCAAACCGTCCACGTGAATCGGTCCGTAGCTGCGTGACAGTACCAGGGTTCTGCAGCTGCAAATTATATAAATATGTCGGGAGTCGTTCATACGACTCCTCGAACGTGCCTCTCACCATAAACAGTGCATGGCAGCGCGCACGCCACGCTTGGTGTTTATGTCCTTTGGACGCAATGACCTGCTAACATCAAGATTTTTTTTTTCAGGATCGCACCCAAAGTCTTTTTGCCGGCTTGTTTGTGGTGGGGATTATGTTGCGTCCTCGTACAAGTGTGTACGTCATGCAACTTTCTAATCATTATCGCCCCTCCTTTGGGACCCGTGGGAATCGCGTACAACCTCCACTCACACTTTTCTCTAGCACATTCAACTACGTATTTGATTTTGTCAGATGCCCGCACGCGACTTTGGAAACCCTCTTCCAAGAACTTGAGTCCGATCTGACTTGCTAAGAGATCCTTCGAATCGAATATCTGACCTGCTGTTAAACTTTCGCTACGAATATAAGGTGTAGGTTCGTAGCTTTGTGTCTGGGTATGGGAGTCTAGAAGAATAGGGGGCATATCAAAAAAGTCATTTATCTGACTACATGATTTTCTACTAGGGGTATATTCTTCGTGATCATCATTATCGGTGTCTGATCTGTCTATTTCAGAATTATCCGTTCTGAAAACGTGGGTTTCGTCATCAGCAACTCCAGCAGTACGCCATTCGTGTGGTTGTGGTGATGGTGGTGGTGGTTGTTGTTGTTGAGAATCAGGCTGCTCTATTTGGAGGTCTTCGTCGTCGTCACCCTCCTCGTCACCGTCGTCGTCACCGTCATCGTCACCCTCCTCGTCACCGTCGTCGTCACCGTTGTCGTCACCATCGTCGTCACCGTCGGATACGCCGGGATACACAAAGAGTAATGGGGGTCTTTCTGAATCGACTGCAAGGTGCAGAAAAGTAGAGATATCCCCATCGTTGGATAAATCCACAAATGACCCATCGCCATTTTTAAACACTAACTTGCAAATATCAGAAGAGTTGATTCCACATTTTTGCATGGCGTATGCAACAAACTTCTGATAAGTATAGTTTACTGACACTTTTACACCATGCTTAGATTTATAAGCAAAATTCCACTCATTGTTATCTTGCACCCATTCACCATCAAAACAGAAATATAGCTTAGCTTTTGCAACAGATGAACTCATTTTTTCAGTAGTATCTCAAAAACAAAATATTGCAGAAAGAAATATTGCAACAATGAAATCGTTGTGTGAGAATTATGGCTTGAATTTTACGTCTATTTATGAATGAAACAACCAACATATCAGAAAACCAATCTCTCATTTCATCCACAAACTGATATTCCAAAAACATTGATTTAACATTGATTGAAACATGCAATTGAATTTCAACCACAAATCGGTCTTTAAATTGCAATAATTGTGGAAAAAAACAGTAAAAGCATCAAGATTCGTCTAAGTATAGGGGCTGAAAGTGTAAATTTTCAGGGACCAAAAGTTGAAAATTTCAGGGACCAAAACTGTAATTTTTTAGGCCAGCACGGGCCATCGCGGGCAGGGACCAAAAGTGCACCGCGGCCAAAGTTGAGGGGCTTCGCGGGGCATTTGGCCCCAAAATACGTGCCACGTCAGCGTATCCCGCGATCGCGGGACCCCATCGCGGGTATTTTGGGCATTTTTGCAAAGTTGAAAAATTTTAGGGTATTTTGGTAACAGTTGGTTTGACTTTGGGTATTTTAATTAATTTCCCTTACTAAAATTCAATGTAATCATACATCATGAATTTGCTATGAAATTTGTGTGACTATAACTAGTTTATTGTCAAGGTTTTGGTTATTTCTGTGACAAAAAGGTAACCAATGGCCATGGTTTTAATAATTTAGTGTAACCATATGTCACAAATTAGCCGCGGTTAATATGAAATTTTCGTGGTTATAAGTAGTTTACGGTCACGATTTTAATTGTTTCGTGTAACCAGAAGGCAACCAATAGTCACAGTTTTAACAATTCAAGGTCACCATATGCCATGAAATCGCCACGGCTAATACAAAATTTGTGTGGTTTTAAATAGTATATGACCACAATTTAACTATTTCGTGTAACCAAAAGGCTACCAATAGCCACGGTTTTTAACAATTCAGCATAACCATATGTCATGAAATGATCACGGTTAATGTAAAATTTGCATGACTATAAGTAGTTTATGGTCACAGTTTTAATTAACTCTTGTGACCAAAAGTTAATCAATAGTCACATTTCTAATAATTTAGTATAACCAAATGTTATCAATTGGCAATGGTTAATATGAAATTTGTGTGGCGAAAATCGGTTTATCGCTACGGTTTTAGTTAGTTTATGTGACAAAAAGGTAACTAATAGTCACACTTCAAAAGTTTAACTGTAACCATATGTAACCAATAGCCATGGTTCTAACATTTATGGTAACCATATGTCATTAATTGGTCACGACTAATATAAATTTGCGTGACGATAAGTTGTTTATGGCCATGTTAAAACAAATATACGTGACTATAGGGTAATCATTGGCCACCTTAAAAACAAATTGTGTGACCATAAATAGTTTATTGCCATGGTTTTCTTTATTTTGTGTGACCCAAAAGGTAGCTAATGACCACGTTTAATGTGAGTTTGAGTGGTGAAAAATGGTTTATTGCCACGGTTATAGTAAAAATGCTCAAGTACCATAAATATAAGATACGTTTATAGCCACGGTTTTTAAGCTATGGATATGGTTTTTTATTTGATATGGTGACGCATTTTAAACGTGGCGAAAAAGGTATCAATGGTCACACAAGAACAGGCTACGGTTTGATTGAAAAGAAAAACTGTGGCCAAAGGCCTATGACCACGGTTTTTAACCGTGGTAAATGTGAGTTTTTGTACTAGTGAATTATGGGTCAAAAAGACGATATATCATAATTGGTATTAAGTGAACTACTTATTCAAAGAGTTCATATTTCATAAACCCCACCATGCCTAGATCTTATCAAAAATAAAATTCAAATTTTGATCATCATTGTTCCATAAAGAATAAGCTCCTCACATGTTATCTTTGATGGTGCATATCCCATTTCATTGGGATTCACTGAGTTAACCACATATTAAGTTTTATTACTATGTTATAGTACTAAAATGACAATGTTAACAAATGACATCTTTTCCAAAGGTTTAGATCAATCATAGGCGGACCTATGATTTTTTTTTACGGTGGCACCTTTGACGAACCTAAAAAAAATTCACATCGCCCGATTGCTTTGAGAATTTTTTTTTAAATTTTTTTCTCGATTTCGAGGAACTTTTAAAAAAAATCAATTCCGAGAGAACTTTTCGGGGGTTTTTGGTTATTTTAAGAGTTTTTTTTTAAATTTTTGGTTGATTTTAAGAGTTTTTTGATACGGTTGCACCATTTAAAACGATACGGTTGCACCGTCCAAAATAATACGGTTGCACTCTTCATACCATTACTAAATTTTACCCTTCGCCGGACAAACGATACGGTGGCACGTGCCACCGTATGAGCTATACTAGGTCCGCCCATGAGATCAATAATGAGGTTGACATGGTATATATATATATAGGGAGAGGTTGAAATGAGAAATGCTAAATGTGTGAGAAATAGATAAATGATCCCAACCCTTCATCCTGTTCAACATTTGCGGCTTTGACTATGAAACATTGGATAATTCCTCGTGTGGTCTGTAGAAGATAGAGTGGTAGTTTCGTAAAATACAAAAGATTAGTTCATATGTGAACATGTGTGATGTACATATAAACTATAATATATGAATCAGTTAATTAGTTCATATGTTATGAATTTTGTATGTAGCATTATAATATATATATATATATAGATTAAATTGCAGCAAAGTATTTTAAAATGGTTTTTAAAGAAATCTAAAAACCGACGGTTTACCGTCGGTAAATTAAACAGTTGTTTTTAAAAACAGTCGGAAAGCCGTCGGTAAATTTAAACATTATTCATTTTAAACAGTCAGAAATACCGACTATTTGTACTGTCGGTAATATGACTGATTTCAGTAGTGAGCTAGAGTTCAATTCTTCTAATTACTGTTGGATTTCTTAAGATGGCTCTCACTTCAGAAACTATTCCATTTAAGTCGCCCGCTAAGCACAGTTTCATTGCTTCGTCTAACGAATTACTCATATCGTATATATTTTAGACCCTCCGTTTGTGAGAAATAAAACCTACTTACAATCACAATAACAAACAATATCAGATCACGATGATGATGATTTCGCGTGAATGATCCCACTATCTTTATATAGTATATATGATAAGGCTTACAAGATAAGTGGTTTGAAGTTTCCTGATCAAAGAGTTGCATCAGGCTAAAAGCTTGAAAAATTGATGGATCTATCTTTAGCTTACTTGAATACAACATGTCAAAAATGGAAACAGAAAGAATCCATCAAATGCTAAAGCTTCTAATGACGGAAAGATAGAAAGAAACGAGAGGAAAAGAGCATAGACGAAGAATAATTTGTATACACGATATTATCATCAATTTTGAACTCTATATTGAATCCCATGGAATGATTTACGTTTTGAAACACCTCTTCCAATGTGCATAGATGATCATCCTATTCAACTTTCCACTCAAAAATTCTCACATCTTTTGTTTCTAACAAAGGCTTACACACCTAATGTTATTAAGATTATAACAATTAAATCAATAACAAAACTTCACATATGGAATCTTTTTAAACAAACATAAGAAACTCGAATGAAAAAAGTCATTAATTACATTATCAGGCTCGCTTTATGGTCAATACGAAAGAAACTCGTCCAAATTCAGATCTGTAACTATTTTCTCAATTACAACACCCTGAAATCTAACACCCAACAATTAGAGATGTGGACGGGGAATGTAAAATGAAAATGCTATTGCATATCATGTCAAGTTCAACTAAGAGACTCCTTGGTGTAAGTTAAGCTAATTAAACTGTTGTTTGTTTGTTATGTTGAATAAACTGCTTTAATTACAAAAATTGACCACTTTAGCTACTAACATTGTACCAATCATCTTTCTTTCCTTCACATAAATCTCATACAAAGGAAGGTTTTAAAGAAGATGTTAAGCACATCAAAGCAGATATCCCGCGTAGATAATCTAGAATAAAACACAATTAAGTATAGGAGAATGAAGTGTAAACGAACCTTTTCTTCGGTGAAGATGAAGTTGTCATGGAAAATGATTGGACATTCATCTTTGGTCACCTACAAAAAGAGGGGTTGTTTTTTACGTTTTGTTTTAGGTTACTTCGATAACCCAAAACTTAGATCAAAAAATGTCCAAAGAAAGACCAAACAAATAAACAAATCAATCTCTTGGATGAAATTAGGAAATATAACTAACAAATTAAGCAACGCTAATTCGAATTAGATACATGATCACAAAACCCAATGTTCTTCATCTTTCACTCAATTTTCTTGTTCTTATCTATAAGTAGGGATGAGCCTCAAGGACCATTTTCCCAAACCTAACCGGGACGAACCGAACCTGAATCGCTACCATGTAATCGGTCTAGTTATCGGTTCCAAGATTTGAACAAATTTGGTACATGTATTTTCCCAAAAAAACGAATCCGAACCGG
Organism: Saussurea involucrata; assembly: GCA_033807775.1. Lineage (NCBI taxonomy): Eukaryota > Viridiplantae > Streptophyta > Magnoliopsida > Asterales > Asteraceae > Saussurea > Saussurea involucrata. The sequence goes on from CM066318.1 coordinate 105,064,787, forward strand.
AATATTAAGGGACGTTGACCTTTTAAATTTCTAAAATATGCATATCATCTCCTAAACTAACCTTATATTTTCCTAATCAAGATATATCATCTTCTAAACTTACCAAACCTTCTCCATAAATATCCATATATTTTCCACTTTTTTTATCACCATCAAAAAATTTGCCCCTACATGCACCATAAAAAAATCGAAGATATGAAAATATATATTGTTGAACTTTTGATTGTTTGGGATTGGTTTTGATACACATTTGAAACATTGTGAAGATATTTTAGTTTGTGATTGGTTTTGATACACATTTGATACATTTTAATACTTCGGTCCTAGTACCGATTTTCCCGTCCCGAGACCGAAACCGAACCGGTTCATACGGTTCGGGTTCAGTCATACTTTTTAGTCCCAAAAAAATTGGTACCAGTTGGTTCGGTCCCGAGCTCATCCCTATCTATAAGAGTAAGCTCCAATTTTTTTATTTGAAAATGAGACCTATACTTTTATAAGTCAAGTTTTTGTCCTCATGGTTTAACTCTATTAAAAAGCTCCGTAGAGGCAAAATCATCCAACCAAGTTTTTGTCCCCTTTTTGCCACTTCTTTTGTATTTTTCTTATTTTTGTAAAAGATATCAAAGTGTAGCGACCAACAAGGCAATTTATTTGTGGATTGGGCCTATAGATTTATACAAACAGGGACCATGGTTTTGATTTTACACGTATGGAAGAAGTGGATTGGTGGATGGGTTCTGTTCATGAAGTGGATTTATAGACCCAGTTACACAGGCATGTGGATTTATACACACAAGGAAGTGGAGTTATCAAAGATGGGTCTGTCAACATGAATTCAATATTTGCTTGTTTCTTTATTGTCGATTGTAACCACGCATGAGAATGTTGAAGCAAGGTACCATGTGAGGTGGTTGATAAGGGTATGTTACGGTAAAATTCAAAAAAAGGAAAATTGAAGATCATTCTGATGTACTTGTGCATATAAGTAAATTAAGTTATTTTTTTTTGTGTTTATGCACTAGTACGTATGCATGTGTGCATGTTACAAATTACTTATATGCACAAGTTCATACCGTCAGATGAATGACCACCAGGGTATTCCTCAATTTTCTGTTTTTTGAGGTTTTTCCCTGAACCCGACCCTATATATATATATATATATATATATATATATATATATATAGAGGAAGGTTCAAACGAGGAGCGTACCTATTTACGAGAACGCGAGGAGCGCCTGCCATGTACTGGATCACATGTGATCCACAACTGCGAAAAATTCGGATAGCAGGCGATCTGGGTCGCGAGTCGGCCAAGTCGCCCGGATCACATGTGATTTTAGTTGTGAATCACATGTGATCCACTACATGGGCGCAAGCCCCCCCCCCCCGATCAGTTGTGAATCACATGTGATTAGCAGTAGTGAATCACATGTGATTCAGTACATGGGCGGTGCTCCTCGCGTTTTCTTAAATTGGTACGCTCCTCGTTTGAACCCGCCTCTCTCTCTCTCTCTCTCTATATATATATATATATATATATATATATATATATGATACAAATCAAATACAAACCATGTATTTGTTGCACCTATTACAAATAAGGATGACAAAAAACCCCGTCCCTGACGGGGATCCGACACCCGAACCCGGTTTGACCAGGGAATCCCAAGTTGACCGGGGATGGGGAACCCACGAATTTGTTAACTGGGGATGGGGATACCTCTCAAACCTGGCCCCGACCTTGAGTAGGCCCCGACCCTGAGTATTTAATATAAGTTTTTATATATAGTATGTGTATACATATACGTATATATAACATAATAAAAATGATAAATCCTATGAGTATATATAACACACCAATATAATCAATCTTCGATTATGCGAAAACTTTCAAATAATTGGTATTATTGTTCGGAGAAACTTTTAATTATATAACGTGGATGTATAAAATATATATTATTATGTATAGTATTAGTAATTAATATATTTATTTCCGAAAAACTCTTTTACAAACACAACAAATTAAAAGTTCGTTAACTAAAGTTTATAAAAATACGTCATTCAATCGCGAAGTTGACATTTATAGAGATATTATATAAAAAAAATTAAGTTTTGTAAACGGGGAAAAATCCCTGTTCCCCGATGGGGGGGGGAATGGGGATGGGGATGGGAAGGAATTTTGTTCCCCGACGGGGATGGGGACGAGGATGGGGATGTATATGCATATGAACAATAAGAGGTTTCGTATATGCAACTCAACATATGAATAGGGTGGCGTAGAAGAACCAGTTGGTGGAGTGATTGTAGGTGATGGAGTTGGGGTGGTGCAAGGGGGTGCGTGAGAGAGATTAGGGAGAATCACGTGTTTTGCGGTGTGCTCAACCGTCGTCGGAGATGGAAGAGAAGAATCCGGTCGGGATTTGTAATTCCTAATTTGAGATATGCTGCATTCTACCCAATTTGCCCCTGACGTGCTATTTTTTTTCATTTTTGGTAACTAGGATTCATTAATTTACAATCCATACCCTTTTTAATATAGACCATTGGATGAGAAAATGAAAGGATAAGATTGGTTTGTAAGGGGTGCAACATATGCAAGGTTTGTATTTGAATGGGCCTCACTTTAGCTTTTTTGTAACACCCTCGAATTGGGAAAGAACAACAAAATATAAATTTTCGATTAAACATCCGAAATAATAGGATTTATTCCTATAATTCAATAGGTGAAATATCTCAAATTAAAATCTATGATCAACTTCAACAATATATAATTCAATTCTTATTACAAAGACTAATCTCACTTCGGGTATTACTTAACTCAAATACAAAATGCTATTCCCAAGGTAAATGCGGAAGACATCACTTAATCAATTCACCTCTCGAGCACATTCCTAGCACACAACCTTTCATAGTGTCACTAGAACTACTCTCAACCTAAACCTGTTGCACATGCCGACAAATAAAAAGGGTTAGGCTAAAACCTAGTGAGTTCAAGAGTTTATAACATGATTTAAATAACTCTTTAAATGAAAGTTTGCGACATAGATTATGATTTCCAAAAGAGTTTACAAAAAGGATATAAATGACTAATTTTTTAACGCACCCAAATTCATTGAGAAAAGTTCCCAAAAGGTATAAAGCGTTTTCCAAAATGAATTCCAATCCAAACTCACTCAACACGTGAACAAATCTATGTTATGCAAAACCTTCAAATACGGTTGACGACAAAATACTCAACCCATAAAACATGGAAGAATAATCCACTTAAATATAATACTTTATCGAAAACATGATACGAACCAATACTCACGCGAACGTAAAATGTAATGAAGTCCAAATACCATAAATATGGGAATGACCTGCTTCATTTAAACTTTAATATGCATGGAGGGGAATCCAATATTAAAGTCATCCAATCGCAGTCGAACGTTTAAGACCAACAATAATAAAACAAGGACATTATAAAATCCCAGCAAGGTTGGCCAACGACGGGGGAGACCCGTATCCATTGAGAGTGGATGAACACAAAAGTATGCCACTCATACAATGTTAATCGTACGACACTTCACTGCATAAAAGCCCAAGTGTCCCATACGACGCCTTTCAAGTTACGCCCAAAGAGACAGTTGGCCTTAGCGAAATATTACTAAGAATACCGCCAAAGGCTCGGCACAAGCGGGGATACAACCATGGCATTGCCCCGACATGGCGAAGGTCATAAACGCCCGTCAATCAACCTGACTGCTCAACCGGACTCAACCCTCCTATCGTATCCTTGAAAAGTAAAGGTCATAAAACATGGGGCCCGGTCAAATCATGCGACACCCTGCGACACCCAGTAGACCATCAAGTAAAGACTGACTCACGTGCCTATGGATCCAATGCAACACAGTCTAAAATAATATGCCCATCCTGGAATGACTAACGCACCCGAGCATGTAAATATCAATAATGCGCAATAATATGCGATATGATGCAATAAATGCAAAGCATAGTTAAGACCCTACATTGAGTCAACAAAACCGGACAAAATGTCCCCAAGACTTCTTCAAAGTCAAACCGAGCAAATGCTCAAAACCCATTAGACCCATAAATAACAGTCCTCAAAATATAAACCTATTAAACATCGTTTAGGTAAGCATATACCATAAAATCCTCATTGACCCAAAATTCGTCACGGATTAATAATAATGGGTTTCCCAAAATGGATTCATACTCTTATAATTCTCAAAATGACTCATGACACTAAAATGTGCATTTTCCCAAATGGTCTATAAAATCAATTACACCAATGTGATTAAACCATCAAATAAACTTCATTTTGAACAATAAATCTTTTACGGACATATTATGATTTCTACACATCAATGTATCCAAAAATCCCAAATATGGGTGTTTTACAATTTATGAAGGTAAACACTTTAAAAAGGGTTAAAACTCATCAAATAACCCAACAATTAGTAATTTCAAGTAAAACACCCAAATACTTGGAAAATAACATTTTTGGCATGTACAAAGTTTTCACAAATCAACTTGAACTCATCAAACCCTAGAAATTGATGAAGAAGATGAAGGAAAAGGTTTCTAGAAAGGTTAAGGTCCATAACAATGGTGAGGGGTTCGATTTGGGGAAGAAGGATGAAGAGGAGAGGGGAGATTTAGGGTTTCTTGGGGGAGAAAGTCGGTTTAGAGGAAGAGAGGAGGCTGAGTTGAAGCTGAGAAATGAAATGGGGGAAGTGAGAGAGAAAGGTCTTTAAAAGCAAACAATTAACTCATCAGGTGCATCACGGACGTCCGACTAGAAGCCATTCGGACGTCTGGCTCAACCTGATCCGAACCCATCCCATTTTCTGTTGCTTCCGCGGATGACCCGCGGACATTCGTCCTTCGTGGACGTTCGGCCTTGTGTCATGCGGACGTCCGTAAGTCCCAAATATGTTTTCCAATTTTTGGGGTGTTACACTTTTCAACGATTTTCGTCCCTAAAGTTCATTTTCTCACTTTAGCCCCTCACGTTTGACAGCTCGCAACGATTTTCATCCCTCGACTTAATGTTCGTTAACATTTTTTTGTTAAATCCAATTTAATGTCCTAAGCCAATCGGAGTGTATTCCCACCGCTCGTAGAATCACCAAAATAGTATCTAAAGGTTCATTAGCCCATAGAATGTCATTGCACCAGAACCAAATACTCCAAAGGATCATGAGAACCTTATTGACCAAATGAGTAGGACTTTCGTGAAAGACACCAAAAAACATCTCTGTAAAGCTATTAACACACCCCACATATCTGTCTGTAACATTCCACATACCAGCCTCTTCTTTGGTATGCGGACAATCCATAAATAGGTGCCAATTATTTCATGGGTTACGGTCACAAAGGCAACATGTACAATGGGTCCTAAGTCCCCAGTTTTGGAGATTGACACGAGTGGGAAGAACATCCCTCGCAGCCCTCCAAGCGAAAGCTCGTACCTTGTGTGGAATGTTTGTCCGCCAAACTTTAGTCCACTCACCATCCACAGAAAGATGTGAGTTGGGATCAATCTTTTCGGCATGCAACCAATACCCAGATTTGATCGAATAAATCGCGTTAGGGGTCCAATACCAAATAATTCTCTATCCTGGCCAGAAATTGCGATTGGAGGAACGTTAAGGATTTCTTTCATGTCAAGTGGGCAAAAAGTGACTCAATTTTAGCCATATCCCACTCAGAGGAGTTTGGAAGAAATAAATCACAAATCTGCGTCGCACGCATCTGATCGTTACACGGGGTCTCCAACCGAAAGTTATGATTATTACGAAGCCAAGGGTCCTTGTAACACCCCAAAGTTTTGGAATTTTGACTTTTGGACTTGCGGACGTCCGCTTGGGGACAAGGCCGGACGTCCATGTCCAGCCGGAAGTCCGTGTCGTCCGTGGAAGCATCAGAGAAATGGTGGGGTTCATTTAGGAAAAGTCGGACGTCCGCAGAAGAACACATCTGGACGTCCGCATAAGGCCTGAGGCCACTTTGCCCTTTTTATTTCAATTTTTCCTCTTCTCTCTCATACCCAAAAACCAAGATCAAAATCAGATCTCTCTCCCTCCCTCACTCGATTTTCTCCCCCAAAACCCTAAATCTCCCATTTCTCTCATCCCATCTCCCTCTTCTTCAAGAACACTAAGGTGGGTTTGATGAAATAAGCTTCAAGGGTTTTAAAGCTTCAAGGGTTTTAAAGCTTCAAGATCATCATCTTCCTTACAACTTTTCCACCATTGTTGAACTAACTTGGGGTTTTCTTCAAATACCCATTTGTGAGTTCATCTTCACTTCCCAAACCTTTATTTTGGTAACCTCAGAGATGTTTTGTTGATGGATTAAAGTTGCGGTAAGGTAATCTCGTCTTCTCTTCATCAATGGAAATTAGGGTTTTGGTGTAAGTTGAGATCTTGATGTATAATGTTTGGGGGATGATTCTACATGGTTGGATTTGGTTATTAATGGTTAGAAACTTATGGATCTAGGTTTTTGGAAGATTTGGCTTGAGGATTCGTGTTTCTTCAAAAGAGCTTACGTTTGGGGAAAACCTAGATTTAGCCTAAATCTAGCAAGGTGAGTTCAAGTTGATTTGTGAAAACTTTGTACATGCCAAAAATGTTATTTTCCAAGTATTTGTGTGTTTTACTTAAATTTATCAATTGTTGAAATATTTGGTGAGTTTAACCTTTTGAAGCGTTTAACTTTATAAATTTTGTAAAACACCCATATTTAGGATTTTTGGGATATTTTGATGTGTAGAAATCATAGATATGTTCTTAAATGATTTACTGCTCAAATGGAGTCTATTCAATGGCTTAATCATGTTGGTGTAATTGATTTTATAAACTATTTTGGAAAAAGCACGTTTTCGTTTCATGAGTCGTTTGGAGAATTATAAAAGTATGAGTTCCTTTGGGGAAACCATTTGTATTAATCCATGACGAGTTTTGGGATTAATGATGATTTTGTGGTATATGTTTACCTAAGCGATGCCTAAATGCATTTTATATTTTAAGGACCGTAATTATTGGTCTAATGGGTTTTGAGCACTTTGCTCGGTTTTGACTTTAAAGGAGTCTTTGGGGACATCTTGTCTGACTTTCACGGCTCAATGTAGAGTTTTGTTTATGGTTTACATTTATTGAAACTTATTGCATTCTATTGCATATTATTGATATTTACATGCTCGGGTGCTTTAGTCATTCTGGGATGGGCATGTAATTGTAGATTGTGTTGCATTGGATCTATAGGCACGTAAGTCAGTCTTTATTTGATGGTCTACTAGGTGTTGCGAGGTTTGACCGGGCCCCACGTTTGATGACCTTTACTTTTCAAGGGTACACTAGGAGGGTTGAGTCCGGTTGAGCTATCATGATTGATGGGTGTTTATGACCTTCGCCATGTCGGGGCAATGCCATGGTTGTAACCCCGCTTGTGCCGTGCCTTTGGTGGTATTCATGTTAATATTCCGCTAAGGTCAGTTGTCTCTTTCGGTGTGTCTTGAAAGGAGTCGTAGGGGCACTTGGGCTTTCATGTCGTGAAGTGCCATACGATTAACGTTGTATGAGTGACATACTTTTGTGTTCCTCCACTCTCAATGGATACGGGTCTCCCCCGTCGTCGGCCAATATTTTTTTGGATATTATAATGTCCTTGTTTTATTATCGTTGGTCGTGTGCGATTGACTGCAATTGATGACTTTAATATTGGATTTCCCTCCATGTATATTAAAGTTTGAATGAAGCATGTCATCTCCATATTTATGGTATTTGGATTTCATTACATTTTACGTTCGTGTGAGTATTGGTTCGTATCATGTTTTTGGTGAAGTATTATATTTATATGGATTGTTCTTCCATGATTTACGGGTTGAGTGTTATGTCACCAATCATATTTCCAGGTTTTGCATAATATAGATTTATCCACGTTCATTTTTGAAAACGCTATATATATTGGGAATTTTTCTCATATATTGTGTGTGCGTTGAAAATGAGTCGTTTACATCTTTTTCATAAACTCTTTTGGAAATCATGATCTATGTCGCAAACTTTCATTCAACGAATTATTTAAATCATGTTATATACTCTTGAACTCACTAGGCGTTAGCCTAACCTTTTTATTTGTTGGCATGTGCAACAGGTTCAGGGTGGGAAAAGTTCTAGTGACACTGCAAAAGGTCGAGTGCTAGTAGAGTGTTCGTGAAGTGAATTGGTTAAGTGAAGTCTTCCAGATTCATCTTTAGGATTAGTGTTTTTTACTTGGGTTAAGTAACATCCGATGTGAATTTAGCATTTGTAATGAGACTTGGGTTATAAATTGTTTGAGTTTAATCATAGATTTTAATTTGAGGTATTTCCCGTGTTAGCTTATTGGAAGAAATTCTATTATTTCGGATGTATTATCGAAAATTTTATTTAGTTTCTCTTTCCCAATTCAAGGGTGTTACATGTTGGTATCATAGCATAAGTTTGAGAGAATTAGGTGTTGATTTTGGATATGTAGAGTCAAACTAGCGTTCTTTTAAGTAAATGAAAGTGAAAATTGCACCATTAGGCACTTTAAGATAGGATGTTTTGTGGTCAATGGAGTCGCCAGAAACGCGAATCACGTCGAGAGTAGCAAGGATAATCATGTACGGTACGTTCATAATTACACCTTGCCAGTGTTATGGTGATCCTACTAGTTACATGTGCATACTTGAACTACTTTAATGTGATGACTGTTGGGGTAGTGAAGAAGTTTCTAAGCGAGTAGTCGTTGGAATAGATGGACGATTTTAGCATTAGTCAGTTGGAGTGACAATAAGCATGATAATTGCATTTAGTGGACCATTTTGGGTCTAAGTTGATGGTTGGATTAGAACCATAGGCTTATTGAATCGACCTTATTTCGAGGAGATATCGTACGGTTAATCGATGTAACTTCCAATTTTGCGTTAAGGTGTTTAAGCATCCGGATGACAATATCGTGACCGGAGGAGTGTGGTTTGAGACGTTGAGTGCCGACTAAATTCATGCAAAAAATTTATTTTTAAAATAAGTTGCATCAGTTATTTCTTGTGTTTCAGTTCCTTACGTGGATTGTGTTACAAAATCTTGGAAAAACGTTTAGCACACACAAGATTTTAAATCATGGTTTTGAACATGCATGGGCTTGCTTTATTGTGGGAAATTGCAAACGTTGTCGGGAATTGCTTTATTTTGTTGTTGTCCAACGTTACTTTCGGATTCAGTGATATCCACATTTTAATGATGTATAAGATGTTGAACAAGTAACTACGGCTTATGACTTTAACATTAGATGTCCTCCACATATGTTAAGGTTTGGACGGAAAGTTATCTTACATTATGTCTATGTCAAGCTTTATTGGAAAATTTATTTACTGCGAGTTCTGCTGAAAAATGTTGTCTATATGGTATTACAACAAAAAAGGAACTTTTGGAATTTTGACATTTTAGTCATGATATTGCTTTATGCAATTTGATTTTTGGAAGCGAAAGGTTTGGCACCATTTGGTTGATTTGAGGTCATTGAGCCCGTAGAGTTTTACGGAGTTTCGTTTTACGACGTTTTGTGTCGCGTGAGTGCAATTTTGTAACGTGCATGCTTTATTTATTATGTGAGCTAATTTTTGAGTTATATTGGGCATTTTGTCTCATTCGGGTTTTGTTGAGAAATATTATTTTATGCCGTAAGACGACCAAAATGGATGGTTTTGGAACTCTTGTGTCGCATGATTTCTCTTTTGAAGATTTGTGGTAGCACATTTCGTTGCAACTTGTTTAGTATACGGATTGATTTATACGTGGCGTGAGTAATGCATGAAAGAACATCCTGATAGTACTTCATAATGATTTGCTTTATGTGCTTTCGGTTAATTGATTATTTTATTATCATTTCATGCAAATGTTTTATATTGACCTAGGGGTATGCATAACTTGGTAGCCACTGATAATTAAATCGTGATTGAAAATGTTTTATTAATTTATTGCATAAATGAAGGTCATTTGGTCAAAATATGTTTTAGGATTGTGGGGTTTATGCACGGTTTACAGCACGGTACATTTTGAAAATACGAACGTGTGAGTCGTTGAACATTGGTCAATTTTGGCTTGATGCACATTCTGGAAATTGTAAACCTTTTTGGTTTTGGAGAAAAGATGTATTTTGATGAGTAAATTTTAAGCATTAACATTTTAACATTTTATATTACAAGTGTAAAACTTTTGGTATAAATGCACCGTGATAGGGATTTTAGAAAATTATTTGTCTTAACCTGGAGTGTGTGAAATTATTTATGTTTTGGAACATTAATGCGCATTGTTTGTATGATTCGAAATTTGAAGTCAATCTAAACTCTTTTTGGTGTCCACTAGTTACAAGCACTTACGATTTTTCTAAGTTTGAGAAAATGCATTAATGTGTGTGAGTCTTGTCAAAAAGATTTTACTCATATGTCATTATATGACGAGATGAGAAAATTTTGAAATTTGATTTAAAGAATTTAACCTTTTGAAACTTCGTATGAACTAACTGATGCATGTTATTCCATTCCAAGAAAACTACTAGGAGAGTGTTACCAGTTTGCATACATATTATGATTTGAGATTTCGCCACAATATTTTAGCCGATGTCTTCAAAGAATGGAAGCATGTTGTTATTTTGGCTTTACACTCAGAACTACCGCAAATCATTTTATGTTTTGACCAAAGTGTATTTATGAATCGTTTCATCGTTTTTGTGAAATAAACTAACAGGTGCAAACTTTGTTGGTGAACTGTTTCCATGTCATTTAATGGTTAAAGAAGGAATTTTTGGAGTCGAATGTCGTTTAAACTTCTTTTTAAGTACGTACAAATCTTTTGTTGCACATTACTTAAAGTAGGAAATTACTTTTCGTGCATGCCATAAATCAATCCATGCTAGGACCGTAGCGGTTCATTTCAAAGAAGTTGTTTAGTATGCTTTTGCGTTTTGTTAGTAACTTAAATTGTGATGAAATAGTTTTCAATATGATTTTCATACGTGGGATGAGTGTGTCCATTTTTGCACGACTGCCAAGTAGGTAATAGTAGATTTTATGTGTACGATTAAATTGATGTGAAAACCTTGTGTTGAAAATTTTCAATAAAAGTTTTGATTGGCATATTTGTTAAGTTTTCACACTTGAAAAACCTTGAACTTATTAGAACCTTGGTAAGGTTAAGTAACCCCTGTTAAGAGTAAGTGTGTGTAGAACTTCGTCAGTTGAAGGTTGGGTATTCCGACGCGTGATGGTACTGTAGGCCGAATGGTATGGGTTGCAGGGTCGACGTACTTTTTGTAATTGAAGGGTTAGATTCGCGGTATCTTATATTGATGTTGGTGGTAACCATTCTTGTCGGCAACTTTCTTTTGGGTCTTGGTCAATTTTCGCATAAGGGACATGTAGGACCCTTTAGACACCATATTGATATCCTTGGTTTTGTAGGGATGCCCGACGAATGGAACTCGTGTGTGGAGTTCTGTTGGGGTTCAAAGCTTGGTATGACTAGGTGTCAAATTTTTGGTTTCGAGGTCAAGAATCGTTGGTGTATTTGGAGGGTTGTGGCCCAACTTTAGAGGACAGTGATATCGGTTGTAGTGGTCTTAAGAAGTTCAATTGTGATAAGTAGATTTAGTGGGACGACCTTCCTTGAATGGTAAAAGAATCTGTCAATTGGATGATTAGTGGTCGGGCGTATTCTTGGAGTTGTTTAATCGATGGGTCGTGGGCGACCTTCTGTTTTGGAGTCTAATTAAACTCGGTAGAATTAAGTGACAGTTCAACATCAAGGACAATTGGACTTGGGAACTTGGTTGATTGCGGTAGTGATCAAACCCTGGGTTGGTTTGGAGAGAAAGTTTAAGAGCATGTGGACGTGGATTGATTGGGAGTTCGAATCTGCCGTTGGGGAAGTATGGAACACCTAAGGTTGGGAGACAACTGAAGTCGTCTGGTTAGAAGTTACTCCAGTAGATGGAGCGTTCACCCGAACATAAGTATAATGTACCTAAGAGGACATTGTTGGTAAGGGTGCGCATGAAGTTTGTCATAGCAGTCTGCGTGGAGGAATTTGGATTTCAGTTGGAGGCTAACGGAACAGGGAAGGTGTTGAGTTAGATAACGTTTGGTGGTAAGGGATCTAGATTTCGAGGACGGAATCATTCTAAGGTTGGGAGGATTGTAACACCCCAAAGTTTTGGAATTTTGACTTTTGGACTTGCGTACGTCTGCTTGGGGACAAGGCCGGACGTCCGTGTCCATTCGGAAGTCTGCGGGTCGTCCGCGGAAGCAGCAAAGAATTGGTGGGGTTCATTCAGGAAAAGCCGGACGTCCACAGAAGAACCCATCCGGACGTTCGCAAAAGGCCTGACGCCACTTTGCCCTTTTTATTTCAACTTTTCCTCTTCTCTCTCATACCCATAAAACCAAGATCAAAATCAGATCTCTCTCCTTCCCTCACTCGATTTTCTCTCCCAAAACCCTAAATCCCCCATTTCTCTCATCCAATTTCCCTCTTCTTCAAGAACACTAAGGTGGGTTTGATGAAATAAGTTTCAAGGGTTTTAAAGCTTCAAGATCTTCATCTTCCTCACCACTTTTCCACTATTGTTTAACTAACTTGGTGTTTTCTTCAAATACCCATTTGTGAGTTCATCTTCACTTCCTAAACCTTTATTTTGGTAACCTCAGTGATGTTTTGTTGATGGATTCAAGTTGTGGTAAGGTAATCTTCTCTTTTCTTCATCTATGGAAATTAGGGTTTTGGTATAAGTTAAGATCTTGATGTATAATGTTTAGGGAATGATTCTACATGGTTGGATTTGGTTATTAGTGGTTAGAAACTTATGGATCTAGGTTTTTGGAAGATTTGGCTTGAGGTTACGCGTTTCTTCAAAGGAGCTTACGTTTGGGGAAAACCTAGATTTGGCCTAAATCTAGCAAGGTGAGTTCAAGTTGATTTGTGAAAACGTTGTACATGCCAAAAATGTTATTTTCCAAGTACTTGTGTGTTTTACTTAAATTTAGCAATTGTTGATTTATTTGGTGAATTTAACCTTTTGAAGTGTTTAACTTTATAAATTTTGTAAAACACCTATATTTGGGATTTTTGGGATATTTTGATGTGTAGAAATCATAGATACGTCCTTAAATGATTTACAACTCAAATGGAGTCTATTCAATGGCTTAATCATGTTGGTGTAATTGATTTTATAAACCATTTGGCAAAAGCACGTTTTCGTGTCATGAGTCGCTTGGAGAATTATAAAAGTATGAGTTCCTTTGGGGAAATCATTTGTATTAATCCGTACCGAGTTTGGGGTAAATGATGATTTTGTGGTATATGTTTACCTAAGTGATGCCTAAATGCATTTTTATATTTTAAGGACCGTAATTAATGGTCTAATGGGTTTTGAGCACTTTGCTCAGTTTTGACTTTAAAGGAGTCTTTGGGGACATCTTGTCCGACTTTGATGGATTAAAGTAGAGTCTTATTTATGGTTTGCATTTTTTTGCAACTTATTGCATTTTATTGCATATTGTTGATATTTACATGCTCGGGTGCTTTAGTCATTCCGGGATGGGCATGTAATTGTAGACTGTGTTGTATTGGATCCACAGGCACGTAAGTCAGTCTTTATTTGATAGTCTATTGGGTGTTGCGAGATTATACCGGGCCCCACGTTTGATGACCTTTACTTTTCAAGGGTACACTGGGAGGGCTTAGTGCGGTTGAGTCGTCATGATTGATGGGCGTTTACGACCTTCGCCATGTCGGGACAATGCCATGGTTGTAACCCCGCTTGTGTTGAGCCTTTGGTGGTATTCATGTTAATATTCCGCTAAGGTCAGTTGTCTCTTTGGGTGTGTCTTGAAAGGAGTCTTAAGGGCACTTGGGCTTTCATGTCGTGAACTGTCATACGATTAATGTTGTATGAGTGGTTTACTTTTGTGTTCCTCCACTCTCAATGGATACGGGTCTCCCCCGTCGTTGGCCAACATTATTTTGGATATTATAATGTCCTTGTTTTATTATCTTTGGTCGTGTGCGATTGACTGCAATTGATGACTTTAATATTGGATTTCCCTCCATGTATATTAAAGTTTGAATGAAGCATGTCATCTCCATATTTATGGTATTTGGACTTCATTACATTTTACGTTCATGTGAGTATTGGTTCGTATCATGTTTTTGGTGAAGTATTATATTTATATGGATTGTTCTTCCATGATTTATGGGTTGAGTGTTATGTCACTAATCGTATTTCCAGGTTTTGCATAATATAGATTTATCCACGTTCATTTTTGAAAACGCTATATATATATATTGGGAATTTTTCTCATAGATTGTGTGTGCGTTGAAAATGAGTCGTTTACATCTTTTTCAAAAACTCTTTTGGAAATCATGATCTATGTCGCAAACGTTCATTCAACGAATTATTTAAATCATGTTATAAACTCTTGAACTCACTAGGCGTTAGCCTAACCTTTTTATTTGTCGGCATGTGCAACAGGTTCAGGTTGGGTGTAGTTCTAGTGACACTGCGAAAGGTCGAGTGCTAGTAGAGTGTTCGTGAAGTGAGTTGATTAAGTGAAGTCTTCCACATTCATCTTTGGGATTAGTGTTTTGTACTTGGTTTAAGTAACACCCGATGTGAATTTAGCATTTGTAATGAGACTTGGGTTATAAATTGTTTGAGGTTAATCATAGATTTTAATTTAAGGTATTTCCCGTGTTAGCTTATAGGAAGAAATTCTATTATTTCGGATGAATTATCGAAAATTTTATTTAGTTTCTCTTTCCAATTCGAGGGTGTTACAAGTTGGTATCAGGGCATAAGTTTGAGAGAATAGGTGTTGATTTTGGATACCTAGACTCAAACTAGCGTTCTTTTAAGTAAAATGAAAGTGAAATTGCACCATTAGGCACTTTAAGATAGGATGTTTTGAGGTCAATGGAGTCGCTAGAAACGAGAATCACATCGAGAGTAGCAAGGATAATCTTGTAAGGTACGTTCATAATTACACCTAGTCAGTGTTATGGTGAACCTACTAGTTACATGTGTGTAACGACCCACTATCCCATAACTTGCATAATATATAACAATTAACATGTCATACACAACGTCGTTACTTTCATAACAAAATACATGATAAATCACATTCGGTCCCAAAGTCTCAAAACTATACAATACATAAATGTAAACATATCCTAGTCTTCATCAGCTATCAACCGTCTCCTATGCTTTATCCTTCCCTTTGCTAACAAAAGATCCTTGACCTGGAATACATATTTTTGAAAGGAAAATGAGGGTTAGACCAATCGGTCTAGTGAGATAATCCCCGTCATTTCAAAATCGTTATAAAACCAATTTATATAAAATCCTTTATAATCACACATATATCATACGTATTTAAATATCAATCAAGACTCGTGCATCGTGTACAACTCATCCTCATTCCCATGGCCAAATTAGTTGGTAGCAAGACAGCTAATCAATTTCTCCACTGCACTTACATACAGCCAACACCGCTGTCTCTCCGTACAGCCAACAACTCCGTCGGTCCAAAGACCCGGCCATCGTGCTCTCGTGTAGTGTATGCTCATAAATATTATATCTCAATATAAACACATAATCACACCATATATCATATTCTCAATCCATACATATCCATCTCATATATATATATAGATATATATGTATCCCAGTTTGAAAAACATTTTAAAGTAAATTTCCTTCTAAGCTTTTCTTGCGAAATCCAATCTTTTATTCAAAGTTTACCGAATCTGGAACAATTAAAATACAAGTATCTCTTTATCATATAGAACACATCAGACTCTCTAACAGGCTGAGAATCCTAATTAACCTATCAAACTCTCAAAAATGACCAAACAGCTTAAAGTTTCCGGAAACCCCAAAAGTATCCGGTCAACCCAACCTTTCCGGACAACCCTTCTTTCCGAATAACATAACTAATCCGGATAACACGAACTATCCGGACAACACAGACAATCCGGATAACACCCCGACACCAAAGCAATCCGGATATCATCCGGTATCTCATTCCATCCGGAAACCATCAAATGAATCGTCCGAACACTAACAAAAGGAACTACCGGACACCACCCAAGAATCTACCCGGACACATTCATCTTGTCCGGGAACCTCTGTCGGTTTACCCTCTTTTTACCCAGATTCAACAGAAAATATTACCAGATATGATTTCGACTATTCTACTCCGATGGAAACTATCTATAAGCAATTACCAACATAAAACACAAAGAAAACATACCTTAAACCCCTTCCAAGTCCACCAATTTAAAGCCCTAGCCTTTTCCTTTCTTCTTCTCCTTTTACTCTAAAAAACACACACTTACACACACTGAAATATCTGATGTTTCTGAGTTCTGAAATAGCTGAACTCCTAAAGGGGTAATATCAAACTCATTTTACAATTTAGACCTTGAACTATTCATTAATGACCCACACACCCTTAACTTATAAGTTTACCTAAACTTACCCTAAAATTCAACTTTAAAGTTAACTTTATTTAACGGAAAATGGATTTTAACTAACGAACTTACCCGGGATATTACAATGTGCATACTTGAACTACTTTAATGTGATGATTGTTGGGGTAGTGAAGAAGTTTCTAAGCGAGTAGTCGTTGGAATAGATGGACAATTTTAGCATTAGTCACTTAATCGATTCTAGCATTGACGGTTGTGAGATTCAATATCCGAGATCTCCATACTTTTTAGGTGTACAAAGACGGTCCCAAGAAAGCCAATTAATCGATCATGAGCCATCTTTCTTAGAGCCCCACCAAAAAGAATTCATCATACGTTCTAACTCTGACATGAAGCATAAAAGTGCTCATGAAATAAACCGGTATCGCTTGGGTTGTAGCTTGAATAAGAGTAGGGTGACCCAGTTTGGAAATAGGATGTTGGCGCCAAGTTTGCATGTGTACTAACCAGAGTTCTATTGAAAAGATTTGGGATTTTTTTTTGAAAAAGGTCAAGAGGCTATAACTTTGGGGTTGAATTGTAAGTTGGAGGAGGGTACAAAAACCCTTGTTATTTGGCACAAAACCCTAGGTGTTGTCATTCTCTTTGTGACGGCTGTGGGTGTGGAAGCAGAGAGAAAGAGTCATTCTTCAACTTGCATTCTTGGAGGAGAGTAGAGGGAATTCCATCATCAAGCAATCTATGTACTCCTTAACCTTATTTCTTATTACCGGATGTGTGTTGTCGATTTTATTTGGGATTTTGGAGGTCACACTGGGACATTTGTTCTTGTGAGCAATCTGATCAAGGTTATGGGAGGATGAGATTTGAGCCTTGAATGTTAAACCCCATGTTATGTGTTGAATGCTCGCCTTTCGTTTTGGTGTCTCAATACCTCAGTGATAATTAGTTGGTTAGCGGTTGATCAAAAAAACCCTTGGTGTCCAGGAGTTAGTAATCCGAAACGAGGTGGAATCCGGAACGAGCCCGGAATGAGGCGGAATACGGATCGAGCCCGGAATGAGGCGGAATCCGGATCGAGCCCGGAATGAGGTGGGATCCAGAACGAATCCGGAGTAGGCGGGATCTGGAACGAATCCGGAATTGGCAGGATCCATAATCGAAGCGGGGTCCGGAACTTTGGTTTCGGATTCAGGGTTTCTTTGGAGTCGGGTTTATTCATGGAATTGTTCAGAATGTTGAGACTGTCAACTTAGACTTATTACCTTTGTTTTCCTTAAAATTTTAGGTGTCCCATCTAGAGATCAGAATCCTAAGTGAGAAGTGTTGAGCAACGACGACAGGTGAGTTTTCCTAACTAAATACGTATTTTAAACGTGTTTTTCAGAAGTAAGTAAATGTATATGAGATGATATGCTTTATTATATGAAAATGCGTGTATGGAAGTTACTCCAGATGTATGCATGCATTGTTGATAGATGTAAAGTGGCTAAGTCGGGGAGTGTGGCCCGCCAGTACTCATACTGGGGTGTGTGTTGTAACGACCTGGTATCCCGTATCATACATAATATATAACAATTAACATTTCATACACAACGTCGTTACTTTCATAACAAAATACATGATAATTCACATTCAGTCCCAAAGTCTCAAAACCATACAATGCAGAAACGTAAACATATTCTAGTCTTCGTCAGCTATCAACCGCCTCCTAAGCTTTATCCTTCCCTTTGTTAACAAAAGATTCTTGACCTGGAATACATATTTTTGAAAGGAAAATGAGGGTTAGACCTAAAGGTCTAGTGAGATAATCCCTGTCAGTTTAGAAATCCTTTTTATAAAATACACAATTACCACAAATAATTGAATACCAAATAAGACTCGTATATCGTGCACAGCTCCTCATCCTCTTTCCCCATGGCCATAATAGTTGGTAGCGAGCCAACAACACCGCTGTACAACAATTACAGCACCGCTGTACAACAACTACAACAAACATCCGCCGGCATAGTTCGGCAAGTGCTCTCGTGTAGTGTAATGCACATATAAATACAATATATATCTCAATATATCATATTGTCATTTATAAAAACTTTCATCACATTCCAACCATATATATATATCACATTTTACATGTATCCCAGTTGAAAACGTTTTACAAGTAAACTCACCTGATAGTTTATCAAAACTGTTTCCAGTCTTTCCCACAAGATTCAGATTTCACTCCAAATTCACAGTATCTGAAACGATTCATATACGAATATCTCTTTACCAAATAGAACACATAGGACTCTTTAGCAAGTTAAGAATCCTAATTAACCTATCAAACCCTTATCCTCGATTGTTCCCCTACGGCGACTTAACACGGGGGTTCCGCTATATATGACTTTTCCGGACAACCTATACAATCCGGACGTCATCCGGACACCAAAGTAATCCGGACACCATCCGGTATCTTAACTCATCCGGAAACTATAGAAAAGAGAGACTTACCCGGATAAAGGACTCGTCCGGACGCCATCAATAAAGCTACCTGGACACTACCAACAAAAGTATCCGGACACATTCAATCTATCCGGAAACTACTGACTGTTCATCTCCAATTCACCCAGAATTCGACAAAATTATTACCAGATGTGTAAATGATGTTTCTACTCCGATGGAACCCTTCTAAAAGCAATTACAAACACAAAATACAAAGGAACATACCTTAATTCACTTCCAAAGCTCACCAATTGATGTCTTAACCACAAAGCTCTTTCTTTCTTCTTCTTAGCTCCAAGAACACACACACACACACACACACATACCTTAGTTTAGATATTTCTGAGTTGTGACATATCTGAACTCCTAAAGGGGTAATATCACACCCATTTTACATTCCAGCCCTTACACTATTCAACAATGACCCAAACACCCTTAACTTATAAATTTACCCAAACTTACCCTAAACATCAACTTTAAAGTTAACTTTATTTAACGGAACTAACATTTAACTAACAAACTTATCCAGGGTATTACATCATCTCCCCCTTAAAAGAATTCCGCCCCAAAATTCAGTTAAGCGAAAAGGTATGAACACTTACCACTGCTAACTCGAACTCAATCAAAACCATAGGAACTAACTGAATAGACACTCCGCCTCTATCTATATCTCTAATACCGATAAGGAACAAAAGCACGGAAATACCATTAACCATTTTGCACCGAAGTCATATAACACTTTAGCACGTATAGAGTTTATTAGAATCATACATGTATCAGCATCAGGACTTTCTTCTACCTCTTGTTCCGTCATCTGAAAAACACGACCTTGGATTCCAGGTAGTTCAGACCTTTGTACTCCTCCCGACTTACCACCCGTTGGTCTCACTATCATATTACTTTGCTGTGGTTGCAGGGTCGACGTACTTTTTGTAATTGAAGGGTTAGATTCGCGGTATCTTATATTGATGTTGGTGGTAACCATTCTTGTCGGCAACTTTCTTTTGGGTCTTGGTCAATTTTCGCATAAGGGACATGTAGGACCCTTTAGACACCATATTGATATCCTTGGTTTTGTAGGGATGCCCGACGAATGGAACTCGTGTGTGGAGTTCTGTTGGGGTTCAAAGCTTGGTATGACTAGGTGTCAAATTTTTGGTTTCGAGGTCAAGAATCGTTGGTGTATTTGGAGGGTTGTGGCCCAACTTTAGAGGACAGTGATATCGGTTGTAGTGGTCTTAAGAAGTTCAATTGTGATAAGTAGATTTAGTGGGACGACCTTCCTTGAATGGTAAAAGAATCTGTCAATTGGATGATTAGTGGTCGGGCGTATTCTTGGAGTTGTTTAATCGATGGGTCGTGGGCGACCTTCTGTTTTGGAGTCTAATTAAACTCGGTAGAATTAAGTGACAGTTCAACATCAAGGACAATTGGACTTGGGAACTTGGTTGATTGCGGTAGTGATCAAACCCTGGGTTGGTTTGGAGAGAAAGTTTAAGAGCATGTGGACGTGGATTGATTGGGAGTTCGAATCTGCCGTTGGGGAAGTATGGAACACCTAAGGTTGGGAGACAACTGAAGTCGTCTGGTTAGAAGTTACTCCAGTAGATGGAGCGTTCACCCGAACATAAGTATAATGTACCTAAGAGGACATTGTTGGTAAGGGTGCGCATGAAGTTTGTCATAGCAGTCTGCGTGGAGGAATTTGGATTTCAGTTGGAGGCTAACGGAACAGGGAAGGTGTTGAGTTAGATAACGTTTGGTGGTAAGGGATCTAGATTTCGAGGACGGAATCATTCTAAGGTTGGGAGGATTGTAACACCCCAAAGTTTTGGAATTTTGACTTTTGGACTTGCGTACGTCTGCTTGGGGACAAGGCCGGACGTCCGTGTCCATTCGGAAGTCTGCGGGTCGTCCGCGGAAGCAGCAAAGAATTGGTGGGGTTCATTCAGGAAAAGCCGGACGTCCACAGAAGAACCCATCCGGACGTTCGCAAAAGGCCTGACGCCACTTTGCCCTTTTTATTTCAACTTTTCCTCTTCTCTCTCATACCCATAAAACCAAGATCAAAATCAGATCTCTCTCCTTCCCTCACTCGATTTTCTCTCCCAAAACCCTAAATCCCCCATTTCTCTCATCCAATTTCCCTCTTCTTCAAGAACACTAAGGTGGGTTTGATGAAATAAGTTTCAAGGGTTTTAAAGCTTCAAGATCTTCATCTTCCTCACCACTTTTCCACTATTGTTTAACTAACTTGGTGTTTTCTTCAAATACCCATTTGTGAGTTCATCTTCACTTCCTAAACCTTTATTTTGGTAACCTCAGTGATGTTTTGTTGATGGATTCAAGTTGTGGTAAGGTAATCTTCTCTTTTCTTCATCTATGGAAATTAGGGTTTTGGTATAAGTTAAGATCTTGATGTATAATGTTTAGGGAATGATTCTACATGGTTGGATTTGGTTATTAGTGGTTAGAAACTTATGGATCTAGGTTTTTGGAAGATTTGGCTTGAGGTTACGTGTTTCTTCAAAGGAGCTTACGTTTGGGGAAAACCTAGATTTGGCCTAAATCTAGCAAGGTGAGTTCAAGTTGATTTGTGAAAACGTTGTACATGCCAAAAATGTTATTTTCCAAGTACTTGTGTGTTTTACTTAAATTTAGCAATTGTTGATTTATTTGGTGAATTTAACCTTTTGAAGTGTTTAACTTTATAAATTTTGTAAAACACCTATATTTGGGATTTTTGGGATATTTTGATGTGTAGAAATCATAGATACGTCCTTAAATGATTTACAACTCAAATGGAGTCTATTCAATGGCTTAATCATGTTGGTGTAATTGATTTTATAAACCATTTGGCAAAAGCACGTTTTCGTGTCATGAGTCGCTTGGAGAATTATAAAAGTATGAGTTCCTTTGGGGAAATCATTTGTATTAATCCGTACCGAGTTTGGGGTAAATGATGATTTTGTGGTATATGTTTACCTAAGTGATGCCTAAATGCATTTTTATATTTTAAGGACCGTAATTAATGGTCTAATGGGTTTTGAGCACTTTGCTCAGTTTTGACTTTAAAGGAGTCTTTGGGGACATCTTGTCCGACTTTGATGGATTAAAGTAGAGTCTTATTTATGGTTTGCATTTTTTTGCAACTTATTGCATTTTATTGCATATTGTTGATATTTACATGCTCGGGTGCTTTAGTCATTCCGGGATGGGCATGTAATTGTAGACTGTGTTGTATTGGATCCACAGGCACGTAAGTCAGTCTTTATTTGATAGTCTATTGGGTGTTGCGAGATTATACCGGGCCCCACGTTTGATGACCTTTACTTTTCAAGGGTACACTGGGAGGGCTTAGTGCGGTTGAGTCGTCATGATTGATGGGCGTTTACGACCTTCGCCATGTCGGGACAATGCCATGGTTGTAACCCCGCTTGTGTTGAGCCTTTGGTGGTATTCATGTTAATATTCCGCTAAGGTCAGTTGTCTCTTTGGGTGTGTCTTGAAAGGAGTCTTAAGGGCACTTGGGCTTTCATGTCGTGAACTGTCATACGATTAATGTTGTATGAGTGGTTTACTTTTGTGTTCCTCCACTCTCAATGGATACGGGTCTCCCCCGTCGTTGGCCAACATTATTTTGGATATTATAATGTCCTTGTTTTATTATCTTTGGTCGTGTGCGATTGACTGCAATTGATGACTTTAATATTGGATTTCCCTCCATGTATATTAAAGTTTGAATGAAGCATGTCATCTCCATATTTATGGTATTTGGACTTCATTACATTTTACGTTCATGTGAGTATTGGTTCGTATCATGTTTTTGGTGAAGTATTATATTTATATGGATTGTTCTTCCATGATTTATGGGTTGAGTGTTATGTCACTAATCGTATTTCCAGGTTTTGCATAATATAGATTTATCCACGTTCATTTTTGAAAACGCTATATATATATATTGGGAATTTTTCTCATAGATTGTGTGTGCGTTGAAAATGAGTCGTTTACATCTTTTTCAAAAACTCTTTTGGAAATCATGATCTATGTCGCAAACGTTCATTCAACGAATTATTTAAATCATGTTATAAACTCTTGAACTCACTAGGCGTTAGCCTAACCTTTTTATTTGTCGGCATGTGCAACAGGTTCAGGTTGGGTGTAGTTCTAGTGACACTGCGAAAGGTCGAGTGCTAGTAGAGTGTTCGTGAAGTGAGTTGATTAAGTGAAGTCTTCCACATTCATCTTTGGGATTAGTGTTTTGTACTTGGTTTAAGTAACACCCGATGTGAATTTAGCATTTGTAATGAGACTTGGGTTATAAATTGTTTGAGGTTAATCATAGATTTTAATTTAAGGTATTTCCCGTGTTAGCTTATAGGAAGAAATTCTATTATTTCGGATGAATTATCGAAAATTTTATTTAGTTTCTCTTTCCAATTCGAGGGTGTTACAAGTTGGTATCAGGGCATAAGTTTGAGAGAATAGGTGTTGATTTTGGATACCTAGACTCAAACTAGCGTTCTTTTAAGTAAAATGAAAGTGAAATTGCACCATTAGGCACTTTAAGATAGGATGTTTTGAGGTCAATGGAGTCGCTAGAAACGAGAATCACATCAAGAGTAGCAAGGATAATCTTGTAAGGTACGTTCATAATTACACCTAGTCAGTGTTATGGTGAACCTACTAGTTACATGTGTGTAACGACCCACTATCCCATAACTTGCATAATATATAACAATTAACATGGCATACACAACGTCGTTACTTTCATAACAAAATACATGATAAATCACATTCGGTCCCAAAGTCTCAAAACTATACAATACAGAAATGTAAACATATCCTAGTCTTCATCAGCTATCAACCGTCTCCTATGCTTTATCCTTCCCTTTGCTAACAAAAGATCCTTGACCTGGAATACATATTTTTGAAAGGAAAATGAGGGTTAGACCAATCGGTCTAGTGAGATAATCCCCGTCATTTCAAAATCGTTATAAAACCAATTTATATAAAATCCTTTATAATCACACATATATCATACGTATTTAAATATCAATCAAGACTCGTGCATCGTGTACAACTCATCCTCATTCCCATGGCCAAATTAGTTGGTAGCAAGACAGCTAATCAATTTCTCCACTGCACTTACATACAGCCAACACCGCTGTCTCTCCGTACAGCCAACAACTCCGTCGGTCCAAAGACCCGGCCATCGTGCTCTCGTGTAGTGTATGCTCATAAATATTATATCTCAATATAAACACATAATCACACCATATATCATATTCGCAATCCATACATATCCATCTCATATATATATATATATATAGATATATATGTATCCCAGTTTGAAAAACATTTTAAAGTAAATTTCCTTCTAAGCTTTTCTTGCGAAATCCAATCTTTTATTCAAAGTTTACCGAATCTGGAACAATTAAAATACAAGTATCTCTTTATCATATAGAACACATCAGACTCTCTAACAGGCTGAGAATCCTAATTAACCTATCAAACTCTCAAAAATGACCAAACAGCTTAAAGTTTCCGGAAACCCCAAAAGTATCCGGTCAACCCAACCTTTCCGGACAACCCTTCTTTCCGAATAACATAACTAATCCGGATAACACGAACTATCCGGACAACACAGACAATCCGGATAACACCCCGACACCAAAGCAATCCGGATATCATCCGGTATCTCATTCCATCCGGAAACCATCAAATGAATCGTCCGAACACTAACAAAAGGAACTACCGGACACCACCCAAGAATCTACCCGGACACATTCATCTTGTCCGGGAACCTCTGTCGGTTTACCCTCTTTTTACCCAGATTCAACAGAAAATATTACCAGATATGATTTCGACTATTCTACTCCGATGGAAACTATCTATAAGCAATTACCAACATAAAACACAAAGAAAACATACCTTAAACCCCTTCCAAGTCCACCAATTTAAAGCCCTAGCCTTTTCCTTTCTTCTTCTCCTTTTACTCTAAAAAACACACACTTACACACACTGAAATATCTGATGTTTCTGAGTTCTGAAATAGCTGAACTCCTAAAGGGGTAATATCAAACTCATTTTACAATTTAGACCTTGAACTATTCATTAATGACCCACACACCCTTAACTTATAAGTTTACCTAAACTTACCCTAAAATTCAACTTTAAAGTTAACTTTATTTAACGGAAAATGGATTTTAACTAACGAACTTACCCGGGATATTACAATGTGCATACTTGAACTACTTTAATGTGATGATTGTTGGGGTAGTGAAGAAGTTTCTAAGCGAGTAGTCGTTGGAATAGATGGACAATTTTAGCATTAGTCACTTAATCGATTCTAGCATTGACGGTTGTGAGATTCAATATCCGAGATCTCCATACTTTTTAGGTGTACAAAGACGGTCCCAAGAAAGCCAATTAATCGATCATGAGCCATCTTTCTTAGAGCCCCACCAAAAAGAATTCATCATACGTTCTAACTCTGACATGAAGCATAAAAGTGCTCATGAAATAAACCGGTATCGCTTGGGTTGTAGCTTGAATAAGAGTAGGGTGACCCAGTTTGGAAATAGGATGTTGGCGCCAAGTTTGCATGTGTACTAACCAGAGTTCTATTGAAAAGATTTGGGATTTTTTTTTGAAAAAGGTCAAGAGGCTATAACTTTGGGGTTGAATTGTAAGTTGGAGGAGGGTACAAAAACCCTTGTTATTTGGCACAAAACCCTAGGTGTTGTCATTCTCTTTGTGACGGCTGTGGGTGTGGAAGCAGAGAGAAAGAGTCATTCTTCAACTTGCATTCTTGGAGGAGAGTAGAGGGAATTCCATCATCAAGCAATCTATGTAATCCTTAACCTTATTTCTTATTGCCGGATGTGTGTTGTCGATTTTATTTGGGATTTTGGAGGTCACACTGGGACATTTGTTCTTGTGAGCAATCTGATCAAGGTTATGGGAGGATGAGATTTGAGCCTTGAATGTTAAACCCCATGTTATGTGTTGAATGCTCGCCTTTCGTTTTGGTGTCTCAATACCTCAGTGATAATTAGTTGGTTAGCGGTTGATCAAAAAAACCCTTGGTGTCCAGGAGTTAGTAATCCGAAACGAGGTGGAATCCGGAACGAGCCCGGAATGAGGCGGAATACGGATCGAGCCCGGAATGAGGCGGAATCCGGATCGAGCCCGGAATGAGGTGGGATCCAGAACGAATCCGGAGTAGGCGGGATCTGGAACGAATCCGGAATTGGCAGGATCCATAATCGAAGCGGGGTCCGGAACTTTGGTTTCGGATTCAGGGTTTCTTTGGAGTCGGGTTTATTCATGGAATTGTTCAGAATGTTGAGAGTGTCAACTTAGACTTATTACCTTTGTTTTCCTTAAAATTTTAGGTGTCCCATCTAGAGATCAGAATCCTAAGTGAGAAGTGTTGAGCAACGACGACAGGTGAGTTTTCCTAACTAAATACGTATTTTAAACGTGTTTTTCAGAAGTAAGTAAATGTATATGAGATGATATGCTTTATTATATGAAAATGCGTGTATGGAAGTTACTCCAGATGTATGCATACATTGTTGATAGATGTAAAGTGGCTAAGTCGGGGAGTGTGGCCCGCCAGTACTCATACTGGGGTGTGTGTTGTAACGACCTGGTATCCCGTATCATACATAATATATAACAATTAACATTTCATACACAACGTCGTTACTTTCATAACAAAATACATGATAATTCACATTCAGTCCCAAAGTCTCAAAACCATACAATGCAGAAACGTAAACATATTCTAGTCTTCGTCAGCTATCAACCGCCTCCTAAGCTTTATCCTTCCCTTTGTTAACAAAAGATTCTTGACCTGGAATACATATTTTTGAAAGGAAAATGAGGGTTAGACCTAAAGGTCTAGTGAGATAATCCCTGTCAGTTTAGAAATCCTTTTTACAAAATACACAATTACCACAAATAATTGAATACCAAATAAGACTCGTATATCGTGCACAGCTCCTCATCCTCTTTCCCCATGGCCATAATAGTTGGTAGCGAGCAAACAACACCGCTGTACAACAATTACAGCACCGCTGTACAACAACTACAACAAACATCCGCCGGCATAGTTCGGCAAGTGCTCTCGTGTAGTGTAATGCACATATAAATACAATATATATCTCAATATATCATATTGTCATTTATAAAAACTTTCATCACATTCCAACCATATATATATATATCACATTTTACATGTATCCCAGTTGAAAACGTTTTACAAGTAAACTCACCTGATAGTTTATCAAAACTGTTTCCAGTCTTTCCCACAAGATTCAGATTTCACTCCAAATTCACAGTATCTGAAACGATTCATATACGAATATCTCTTTACCAAATAGAACACATAGGACTCTTTAGCAAGTTAAGAATCCTAATTAACCTATCAAACCCTTATCCTCGATTGTTCCCCTACGGCGACTTAACACGGGGGTTCCGCTATATATGACTTTTCCGGACAACCTATACAATCCGGACGTCATCCGGACACCAAAGTAATCC
This sequence comes from Saussurea involucrata, assembly GCA_033807775.1. NCBI lineage: Eukaryota > Viridiplantae > Streptophyta > Magnoliopsida > Asterales > Asteraceae > Saussurea > Saussurea involucrata. Next base: position 105,092,343 of record CM066318.1, read on the forward strand.
GGACACCATCCGGTATCTTAACTCATCCGGAAACTATAGAAAAGAGAGACTTACCCGGATAAAGGACTCGTCCGGACGCCATCAATAAAGCTACCTGGACACTACCAACAAAAGTATCCGGACACATTCAATCTATCCGGAAACTACTGACTGTTCATCTCCAATTCACCCAGAATTCGACAAAATTATTACCAGATGTGTAAATGATGTTTCTACTCCGATGGAACCCTTCTAAAAGCAATTACAAACACAAAATACAAAGGAACATACCTTAATTCACTTCCAAAGCTCACCAATTGATGTCTTAACCACAAAGCTCTTTCTTTCTTCTTCTTAGCTCCAAGAACACACACACACACACATACCTTAGTTTAGATATTTCTGAGTTGTGACATATCTGAACTCCTAAAGGGGTAATATCACACCCATTTTACATTCCAGCCCTTACACTATTCAACAATGACCCAAACACCCTTAACTTATAAATTTACCCAAACTTACCCTAAACATCAACTTTAAAGTTAACTTTATTTAACGGAACTAACATTTAACTAACAAACTTATCCAGGGTATTACATCATCTCCCCCTTAAAAGAATTCCGCCCCAAAATTCAGTTAAGCGAAAAGGTATGAACACTTACCACTACTAACTCGAACTCAATCAAAACCATAGGAACTAACTGAATAGACACTCCGCCTCTATCTATATCTCTAATACCGATAAGGAACAAAAGCACGGAAATACCATTAACCATTTTGCACCGAAGTCATATAACACTTTAGCACGTATAGAGTTTATTAGAATCATACATGTATCAGCATCAGGACTTTCTTCTACCTCTTGCTCCGTCATCTGAAAAACACGACCTTGGATTCCAGGTAGTTCAGACCTTTGTACTCCTCCCGACTTACCACCCGTTGGTCTCACTATCATATTACTTTGCTGTGATTTCCCCTGTGGACAATTAACCTGAATATGTTCAAGGGAGTTGCAAACGAAACAAAATCGAGTTACCCGACAATCTCTCGCGATATGACCAGCCTTTCCACATTTGTAGCACTTTCGGGAATCACCATAGCAGTTTCCTTGATGAATACGGTCACATGTTGAACATGGTCTTATTTTAGCTGGCCTGAAAGGTGAATAACTATCAAACCTCGGGGATTCGTATTCTTCCGAATCGTACGTCGTTTCTTCCAGTTAGTTTTTCCCAGCACTCTTATCACCAACATCTCTCCTATTATCATGTTCCACATTTTCTGCGGCATCTTCTATGGCTGAGAAGGTATCGGGTCCTTTTGCAACCACTAGCTTTCTAATTTCTGCATTTAACCCGAAAATAAACCTTTCCATCTTCAGAGCCTCCGTGGCAACATAGTACTCCGCAAACGAGACTTCTCCAGAAAGCGAGCAGTGTAATCCCTAACCGATAAACGTCTCTGATGTAGGTTCATGAATTCCTCTTCTAGTTGTCTAACTGCTACTTGAGGACAGAACTGTCCTTTGAAAGCTGTTGTGAATTCGTCCAAGTAAAAGTTGAGTATACATCAGATCCTCTAGAGGTAATATGAGCCTCCCACCAAAATAGAGCATCTGCCTTCAACATCGCAGTTCCATATAGCACTTTATCTTCTTCTGCACATTTGCTGGTCCTGAAGACAGCTTCTATCTCTTTCAGCCACCTCATTGCCTTCATTGGATCTCTTTCTCCTGTATATGTCGGGGGTTTGCAATTTAAAAACATTTTATAGTCACACTTCCTTGGCACTGGTATGACAGTATGTGTAATGGGCATTTAGTCTTCCAGACTAGGATCTGGTATTCCAGTTTCTATGTGACGAGTTCTATCGAACATAGCTTGTATATTGGCTTGAAGTCTTCCCATTTCCACCGTCAAATCATTTCGTGTAACAAATTCGGTACCTCGCCCCTGAACTCTACCTCCAGTTCTGCCCCTACCTCTTTCTCCCCCTCTTCTCCTTCCTCCAGCTGTTGGATTTGTTCTATTCAAATTTCCTCTTCCCCCTTGATTCGTTTGTCGAGTACCACTTGCCATTCTGTAGATTCAGACAAGATTAATATACACATAAGCACATACCCCATTAACAAGGTGTTCCAGTTCAAACATGTACCTGTAAGCTCACAATTACACTGGCCAGGTGTAAAATGAAATTACCTTACATGATGTTCCTTCTACCTTTTTATATTTAACACCCCAAGGTTCTACAATAATAGGGACATCCTACTTCACATGCAGTTTAAGTCTAGGTACATATACTAATACCTAAATCCCTTAAACTAGGGCTTTGATACCATCTGTAAGGACCCGGTATCCCGTATCATACATAATATATAACAATTAACATTTCATACACAACGTCGTTACTTTCATAACAAAATACATGATAATTCACATTCAGTCCCAAAGTCTCAAAACCATACAATGCAGAAACGTAAACATATTCTAGTCTTCGTCAGCTATCAACCGCCTCCTAAGCTTTATCCTTCCCTTTGTTAACAAAAGATTCTTGACCTGGAATACATATTTTTGAAAGGAAAATGAGGGTTAGACCTAAAGGTCTACTGAGATAATCTCTGTCAGTTAAGAAATCCTTTTTATAAAATACACAATTACCACAAATAATTGAATACCAAATAAGACTCGTATATCGTGCATAACTCCTCATCCTCTTTCCCCATGGCCATAATAGTTGGTAGCGAGCCAACAACACCGCTGTACAACAATTACAGCACCGCTGTACAACAACTACAGCAAACATCCGCCGGCATAGTTCGGCAAGTGCTCTCGTGTAGTGTAATGCACATATAAATACAATATATATCTCAATATATCATATTGTCATTTATAAAACCTTTCATCACATTCCAACCATATATATATCACATTTTATATGTATCCCAGTTGAAAACGTTTTACAAGTAAACTCACCTGATAGTTTATCAAAACTCTTTCCAGTCTTTCCCACAAGATTCAGCTTTCACTCCAAATTCACAGTATCTGAAACAATTCAAATACGAATATCTCTTTACCAAATAGAACACATAGGACTCTTTAGCAAGCTGAGAATCCTAATTAACCTATCAAACCCTTATCCTCGATTGTTCCCCTACGTCGACTTAACACGGGGGTTCCGCTATATATGACTTTTCCGGACAACCTATACAATCCGGACGTCATCCGGACACCAAAGTAATCCGGACACCATCCGGTATCTTAACTCTTCCGGAAACTATAGAAAATAGAGACTTACCCGGATAAAGGACTCGTCCGGACGCCATCAATAAAGCTACCCGGACACTACCAACAAAAGTATCCGGACACATTCAATCTATCCGGAAAGTACTGACTGTTCATCTCCAATTCACCCAGAATTCGACAGAATTATTACCAGATGTGTAAATGATGTTTCTACTCCGATGGAACCCTTCTAAAAGCAATTACAAACACAAAATACAAAGGAACATACCTTAATTCACTTCCAAAGCTTACCAATTGATGTCTTAACCATAAAGCTCTTTCTTTCTTCTTCTTAGCTCCAAGAACACACACACACATACCTTAGTTTAGATATTTCTGAGTTGTGACATATCTGAACTCCTAAAGGGGTAATATCACACCCATTTTACATTCCAGCCCTTACACTATTCAACAATGACCCAAACACCCTTAACTTATAAATTTACCCAAACTTACCCTAAACATCAACTTTAAAGTTAACTTTATTTAACGGAACTAACATTTAACTAACAAACTTATCCAGGGTATTACATCATCTCCCCCTTAAAAGAATTCCTGCCCAGAATTCAGTTAAGCGAAAAGGTATGAACACTTACCACTGCTAACTCGAACTCAATCAAAACCATAGGAACTAACTGAATAGACACTTCGCCTCTATATATATATCTAATACCGATAAGCAACAAAAGCACGAAAAAACCACTAACCATTTTGCACCGAAGTCATATAACACTTTAGCACGTATAGAGTTTATTAGAATCATACCTGTATCAGCATCAGGACTTTTTTCTACCTCTTGTTCCGTCATCTGAAAAACACGACCTTGGATTCCAGGTAGTTCAGACCCTTGTACTCCTCCCGACTTACCACCTGTTGGTCTCACTATCATATTACTTTGCTGTGCTTTCCACTGTGGACAATTAACCTGAATATGTTCAGGGGAGTTTCAAACGAAACAAAATCGAGTTACCCGACAATCTCTCGCGATATGACCAACCTTTCCACATTTGTAGCACTTTCGGGAATCACCATAGCAGTTTCCTTGATGAATACGGTCACATGTTGAACATGGTCTTCTTTCAGCTGGCCTGAAAGGTGAATAACTATCAAACCTCGGGGATTTGTATTCTTCCGAATCGTACGTCGTTTCTTCCAGTTAATTTTTCCCAGCACTCTTATCACCAACGTCTCTCCTATTATCCTGTTCGACATTTTCTGCGGCATCTACTGCAGCTGAGAAGGTATCGGGTCCTTTTGCAACCACTAGCTTTCTAATTTCTGCATTTAACCCGAAAATAAACCTTTCCATCTTCAGAGCCTCCGTGGCAACATAGTACTCCGCAAAGCGAGACTTCTCCAGAAAGAGAGCAGTGTAATCCCTAACCGATAAACGTCTCTGATGTAGGTTCATGAATTCCTCTTCTAGTTGTCTAACTGCTGCTTGAGGACAGAACTGTCCTTTGAAAGCTGTTGTGAATTTGTCCAAGTAAAAGTTGAGTATACATCAGATCCTCTAGAGGTAATATGAGCTTCCCACCAAAATAGAGCATCTGCCTTCAACATCGCAGTTCCATATAGCACTTTATCTTCTTCTGCACATTTGCTGGTCCTGAAGACAGCTTCTATCTCTTTCAGCCACCTCATTGCCTTTATTGGATCTCTTTCTCCTGTATATGTCGGGGGTTTGCAATTTAAAAACATTTTATAGTCACACTTCCTTGGCACCGGTATGACAGTATGTGTAATGGGCATTTCGTCTTCCAGACTAGGATCTGGTATTCCAGTTTCTGTGTGACGAGTTCTATCGAACATAGCTTGTATATTGGCTTGAAGTCTTCCCATTTCCACCATCAAATCATTTCGTGTAACAAATTCGGTACCTCGCCCCTGAACTCTACCTCCAGTTCTGCCCCTACCTCTTTCTCCCCCTCTTCTCCTTCCTCCGGCTGTTGGATTTGTTCTATTCAAATTTCCTCTTCCCCCTTGATTCGTTTGTCGAGTACCACTTGCCATTCTATAGATTCAGACAAGATTAATATACACATAAGCACATACCCCATATAACAAAGTGTTCCAGTTCAAACATGTACCTGTAAGATCACAATTACACTGGCTAGGTGTAAAATGAAATTACCTTACATGATGTTCCTTCTACCTTTTTATATTTAACACCCCAAGGTTCTACAATAATAGGGACATCCTACTTCACATGCAGTTTAAGTCTAGGTACAGATACTAATACCTAATCCCTTAAACTAGGGCTCTGATACTATCTGTAATGACCCGGTATCCCGTATCATACATAATATATAACAATTAACATTTCATACACAACGTCGTTACTTTCATAACAAAATATATGATAATTCACATTCAGTCCCAAAGTCTCAAAACCTTACAATGCAGAAACGTAAACATATTCTAGTCTTCGTCAGCTATCAACCGCCTCCTAAGCTTTATCCTTCCCTTTGTTAACAAAAGATTCCTGACCTGGAATACATATTTTTGAAAGGAAAATGAGGGTTAGACCTAAAGGTCTAGTGAGATAATCCGTGTCAGTTTAGAAATCCTTTTTATAAAATACACAATTACCACAAATAATTGAATACCAAATAAGACTCGTATATCCTGCACAACTCCTCCTCCTCTTTCCCCATGGCCATAATAGTTGGTAGCGAGCCAACAACACCTCTGTACAACAATTACAGCACCGCTGTACAACAACTACAGCAAACATCCGCCGGCATTGTTCGGCAAGTGCTCTCGTGTAGTGTAATGCACATATAAATACAATATATATCTCAATATATCATATTGTCATTTATAAAACCTTTCATCACATTCCAACCATATATATATATATCACATTTTATATGTATCCCAATTGAAAACGTTTTACAAGTAAACTCACCTGATAGTTATCAAAACTCTTTCCAGTCTTTCCCACAAGATTCAGCTTTCACTCCAAATTCACAGTATCTGAAACAATTCAAATACGAATATCTCTTTACCAAATAGAACACATAGGACTCTTTAGCAAGTTGAGAATCCTAATTAACCTATCAAACCCTTATCCTCGATTGTTCCCCTACGGCGACTTAACACGGGTTACGTGACTGACAATGTGAGACTGACACATTGTCGCCATTACGGGACTTTAGTGTGCCATTTACATGTGCAGTTTATGTGAAAGCAGATTGTTTAAAGTTGTTTTTATAATGGTTATGAATGTTTTACATTTGTTGATGAAATTGTGCCACTAGAGGGAGCTCACTAGACCTCACGGTCTAACCCTCGTTTTTTTTCAAAAACTAAACCGTTTTCATGAAAGCGCTTAGTAGGAGTTACTAATAAGGGCAAAGAGAAGGCGTTAGAGTGAAGCTGGGGACTAGAAGGAAGTCAACATAGTATAGTATGCCAGGCTTAGTATTCTAGAAATCTCAACTGTGTATTGGGTTGTTTCCGAAAACCTTGTTTTGTACTCGTATGTTTACGTTGTATTTCGGAGCCTTTTTGGCGAGTTATTTATTTCTTGTTGTTCAAGTGTTCTCTTTGAGTTGGGTTGTTACAACATCTGATGCCACACTCTGTCTTTCATGTGTCGAAAAATATGGCGTTTGCTAGCTCCAATGAGTGAAGGAATACCTAAATACTTACCTGTATTAAAAGGGTTATTGACATTTAAAATGTACGAGATAGCAAATTTGAGGTCGGGGGGGGGGGGGGGGGGGGGGGGCTAGATTACTACTACACATGAGACCACATTTGTTAAAGTTAATGGTTTGTCCTAAAGATTTCTCGTAAGTAGAAAGGATCTATTTAAGAGATCTGCACTCATCACTAGAAGCTCTACAAAAGAGAAAAGCGTCATCAGCAAATAAAAGATGGGAGATAGGTGGGCCATTGTGAGTGACACGACACCCATGTATTCTCCCATTGAGCTCATCATGGTTAATAAGAAACTAAAGACCCCCTCCATGCATATGATGAAGAGATAAGGAGACAAAGGGTCTCCTTGTCGTATGCCACGGTTTGTGTAACATCCCAGGTGTTAGAGTTGTTATTGTATATATGTAAAGTACAAGGTCAATTCTGTAATTACCTGTAACTTAGCTGTATATATAGCTTACTCATGTTTCAGTATTAGGTTAATTATCTTTTGCAATCTCTCTGATATATGAAAAGCTGCCGATTCCAGCCTCTCAACTCTTTCATGTACTTATCGATTAATCAACTCACCAATTGTAACATGGTATCAGAGATTTAGGTATGTATCATCTATCCTTCTGATTACTTGTTTGGTTCTTTGCATTGTTCGTCTTCTGCCTGTTTTAGTTTTTCGTGTTCGTCGAATCGCTAAGCCAGGTCTAAACTCCGGAACCATCCAGACTCCAATTCAGGTATTGCTTACGATTCTGGAACCACAATTCAGGTACTGCTTATGATTCTAGTACTGCTCCTAAACTCTTTCATTTCCGGAACTCTAGATTCCCGAACTGCCTTCCGGTACTGTCTTTTTCACTTCCGGAACTCCAAAATTCTGGTACTGCTATTCTCAATTCCGGAACCTGTTTTCCTCTCAATTCCGGAACCTGTTCCCTCTCAATATCGGACCTGTTTTTTTTTCTCTCTCAAATTCCAGAACCTGTCTTCATAATTCCGGATCCTATTTGTTCTCTTTAATTCCGGAACATATTTTCCTAATTTCGAAACTCACATTCCGGTTCTCATATTCCGAAACACTTCTCTGGTCTTCAGTTTCAGTTCTCAAATCAGTTCCAATTAGTTCCAATTCCAGATGGCTCACAATTCTAGTCACTCCAATCATATTTCGGTTATTCTCAATGAGAATAACTACATCTTGTGGCATCATCATATGACTATCCTTCTTAAGTCTCATGGTTTGCATACGTATGTTACGGGTTCTACTCAAATCCGGGTTCAAAACAAATGTGAAAGTGCGGTTGATTTTGCAAAACGCATGAATGATTGGGATAGCATGAATGCTCGTATTTTGGGATTTATAAACGCATCCACAACTGCTGAGATCAATCAACAATTTCTTGGCTATACAACAACAAAAGGACTATGAGATTTTCTTGCAAAAAGATACACTTCTACAGGCCTCTCACATCAATATCAGTTGTGGACTACCTTTCAGAACAAAAGACAACTTCCTGATCAGTCAATCAACTCATACATCTCTGAGATGCAAGCTCTTAGAGATCATTTAAGCTTGGGTGCACCTCAAATCTTTGACTACACAACTCGGAAGTTTACTGCCTATTTTAGCCAACTGTATTTGATTACTATCCTAATGGGTCTCACTGATCGCTTTGAGAGCGTTAGAGCCTCTCTCCTACACAGACATCCTTTGCCTACTTTTGAAAAAGCTATCACAGAACTACTCAGTGAGGAAACTTGCCTCCAGCAACGTTTTCCTCTGTCCTCCGATACTGTGCTCTATACTTCCCACTCAGGAAAGCCAAAGGGTAAGTGGCATAACAATGATCAGTCAAAGTCTGCAGGTAAGGGGAACAGTAGTGAGTGCACGTTTTGTCACTCTACATCTCACCTGCTTCTCAACTGCCCAGTTTGCAAACTTCGTTGGTGTGGGATCACACAGCCACGACACTATGGGTCTTAATGTCCAAAGCATCCAAGGAACTCAGGTATTCAGAGACAACAACTGCAAACTCAATCAGTTGCTGGATCAATCAATCGGGATACTTCTACGCCAGCAGTTCAGGCACCGTACAACAACAACTCAGCACCTGCCCTCATGGAACTCATGCGCCGAAACCAAGAGCTTATGGAGCAACTCATGACAGGTTCTATGGGTATGAATTCTCAATGCAATACCTCTGCATCAGGTAACCCTTGGCAATTTGATTCTAGATGTTGTAATCACATGACACCTAAGGCTAATGGTTTTGTCTCAAAGCAAACCTCCAGAATCTTCTCATCAGTCTGTACCGCTGATGATACACGCTTGCCAGTTTCCTCCAGTGGAACTGTTTCCACCCCCAATAGACAATTACCTGATGTGCTACATATTCCTAATTTATTTCTGAGTCTGATTTCAATTACTCGGCTTATGGAATTTGGTCTAATTGTTTTGTTTCATCATTCTGGTTGTGTTATGCAGGATCCAAAGACCAAGCAGATCCTTGGAGTAGGCCGTAAAGTTGGTTGGATGATTTAAGTGGTCTACCTCCGTCTTCCCTTACGCTCATCAAACTTTGTTGCTTTGGTTTCCAGTACTCCTTCATTTGAACTATGGCATGCGCGCCTACGACATTTATATTTAGCTAGAATAAAATTGTTAGCTAGTTTAGGATTGTTAGGAAACACTTATTCTGAAAATGTTTCTTGTTTATCTTGTCAACTTGGAAAACATCATGCTTTACCTTTTCAAATTAATGAATTCAAATCTGCTTCTTCATTTGATCTTATTCACTCTGATGTGTGGGGACCAGCACCGCACCCATCCATGGGAGGTGCTCGATATTTTGTTATCTTTATCGATGATCACACATGTTTTACATGGATCTATCTCATGAAACACCGCTCTGAGCTACCTCAAATATAGATTACCTTTGCCCGTATGATTCTTACCCAGTTTTCCAAGCCTATAAGGATTCTTCGAGCAGATAATGCTATGGAATACAAAGAATCTTCTTTCCTCTATTTTCTTCAATCTCAGGGTACTCTTTCTCAGTACTCCTGTCTCGGCACCTCTCCGCAAAATGGTCGTGCAGAACGTAAACACCATCACATCCTCGACATTGTTCGTACTCTATTAATCTCAGCCAACTGTCCAGACCGTTTTTGGGGTGAAGTTGCCTTCACGACTGTCTACACCATCAACCGAAACCTGACTCCCATCCTCAATCAAAAGTCTCCTTATGAAGTACTCCATGGGGTCTCCCCTGCATATGAACTCCTAAAAGTGTGGGGTTGTGCCTGTTTTGTTCAATTGCAATCTCATGAACATACCAAACTCTAACCTCGTTCTCGATTATGCTTCTTTCTTGGCTATGATATTGAACACAAAGGTTATCGTTGTTGGGATCCAGTCTCTAAGAGACTACGTATATCCCGTCATGTCACATTCTGGGAACATCTTCCCTTCTCAACGGTGTCTAAATTTCAGGACACACCATCTACTTCCTTCTTCACAGATACATCTATCTCATTGGACTCTCTTCAATTAGATCCCATAATCACCTCACCACCTGTTCCACCTCCTTCTGTCTCACCTCAATCTGAGCCTTCGTCTATGCCATCTGATCATGATCAATCATCTGCACCACCTCCAAGTACTAGTTCTGAGCCATCTACTGAGTCTATGGATCCTAGCTCTTCTCAATCACAGGAAGTACAACGCTCAGACCGGGTAAGACAAGTTCCTTCTCACCTTCGTGATTATCATTGTTATGCTAATCTACTGTCCAATCATGAACCCTCTTCCTACAAGGAATCTTCTTCTAACCCTGTTTGGCAGCAAGCTATGATTGAGGAACTTCAGGCCCTTGACAAAGCAAATACATGGGAATTTGTACCTCTCCCACCGGGCAAGTCACCTATTGGTTGCAAATGGCTCTTCAAAATCAAAACAAAGTCTGATAGGTCTATTGATCGATATAAAGCACGTCTTGTGGCAAAAGGCTTCAATCAAGAATATGTCATTGATTACGAGGAAACATTTGCTCCTGTGGCTCGGGTCACCTCGGTTTGTAGTCTTCTCGCCATAGCTGCCACCAAAAGATGGCCACTTTACCAGATGGATGTCAAGAATGCCTTTCTAAATGGTGATCTCTCAGAGGAAGTCTACATAAGACTCCCTCTAGGTGTAACCTCTCGACAGGGTCATGTATGCCGACTTCACAAAGCCCTCTATGGTCTCAAACAAGCTCCTCGTGCTTGGTTTGAAAAATTTAGCACTACTGTCATTTCATTGGGGTTTTCTCCAAGTAATTATGATTCTGGAATGTTTACTCGGACCACTAACGCATGTACTATCTTACTTCTGTTGTATGTTGATGATATGATCATTACCGACAGTGACTCTACAGGTATCACCCATCTTAAACAATCTCTCAGCTCATGCTTTGAGATGAAGGATCTTGGTACGCTATACTACTTTCATGGTCTTGAAGTGCTGTCAGACTCTTCCGGCATCTATCTCTGCCAAGCCAAGTACATTTCAGATCTGTTTTCCAAAGCTGGGATTACAGACAACAAAGTTGCATCTACACCTATTGAGCAAAATCTGCATCTTGCTCCAAATGCCGAAACCCCTCTGCGGGACCCTACACGGTACCGTCAGCTAGTTGGATCTCTGATGTACCTGACTGTTACTCGATCGGATCTTGCATATGCATTTCATATAGTCAACCATTTTATGTCTGTTCCGTGCTCCGATCACTATGCCGCGGTTATTCGTATCCTTCGGTACCTTAAAGGAACAATGTTTCATGGGTACCTCTCATCTACATCGTCTTTAAGGCTCCGTGCTTTCTCAGATGCTGACTGGGATGGAGACATAACAGATCGTCGTTCGACCGCCGGATATTTTTTCTTCCTTGGGGACTCTTTTATTTCTTAGTGCAGCAAGAAACAATATCTGACAGCTCAATCCAGTACTGAAGCAGAGTATCGAGCCTTAGCTAACACTACGTAAGAACTTGTATGGCTACGCTGGTTACTATATGATATGGGTGCTCTTCAGATTTCTCCAACACCATTGTGGTGTGATAACAATAGTGCTATTCAGATTGCTCACAATGATGTATTTCATGAGCGTATAAAGCACATCGAGATTGACTGTCATTTCACTCGTCAACATGTTCTTTGCAAGACAGTTCAACTTCTTCCAATCTCAACCATTGATCAGACCGCAGACATCTTCACCAAAGCTCATCTTCCAGGGCGTTTTCGGGATCTTGTTTCCAAACTCAATTTAGCTCATTCTTCCCCTACTTGAGTTTTAGGGGGGGTGTTAGAGTTTTTATTGTATATATGTAAAGTACAAGGTCTATTCGGTAATTACCTGTAACTTAGATGTATATATAGGTTACTTATGTTTCAGTATTAGGTTAATTATCTTTTGTAATCTCTCCGATATATGAAAAGCTGCCGATTCCAGCCTCTCAACTCTTTCATCTACTTATCGATTAATCAACTCACCAATTCTAACACCAGGAAACCATATCAGATATTTTCCGTTTTGTCCACACACCTGGACTCACGGTTTTAAAATGCGTCTGATAGGGAAGGTATCAAGTTCCTATTATAAGGCAACCTTTGTTCTCCTCCCTAACTTTTGTGGGATCTTACAATCCACCCCCCTTGGGAGCCCAGCGCCTTCGCTGGCACACCAGTTCGGTTCCCGGCTCTGATACCATCTTTAACACCCCAGACCAACCGTATCAGATATTGTCCGCTTTGTCTACACACTTAGACTCATGGTTTTAAAATGCGTATGATAGGGGAGGTATCAAGTCCCTTTTATAAGGCAACCTATGTTCCCCTCCCCAACCAATGTGGGGTCTTACAATCTACCCCCCTTGGGAGCCCAGCGTCCTCGCTGGCACACCAGTTTGGTTCCCGACTCTAATAACATCTGTAATACCCTAGACCAACTGTATCAGATATTGTCCGCTTTGTCCACACATCTGGACTCACAGTTTTAAAACGCGTCTGATAGGGGAGGTATCAAGTCCCACTTATAAGGCAACCTTTGTTCCCCTCCCTAACCAATGTGGGATCTTACAATCCACCCCCCTTAGGAGCCCAACGTTTTCGTTGGCACACCTATCCGACTCTCGGCTCTGATACCATCTGTAACATCCCAGGAAACCGTATAAGATATTGTTCGCTTTGTCCACACACATGGACTCACGGTTTTAAAACGAGTCTGATGGGGAAGGTATCAAGTTCCTATTATAAGGCAACCTTTGTTCTCCTCCCCACCCAATGTGGGATCTTACAGTTTGGTATAATGAGACTCACAGTCTGATCATTGACACGCACATTTATAATGAGACTCACATACATCGTAATCATGTTTACCCAAGGACTAGCAAAGCCTAGTTTGATCATGATTAACCGTAAATAATTCCAATCCAATCTGTCGTAGGTTTTGTTAATATCGATTTTAAGAGCAACGTAACCTTCCTTCCTCTAGGTGTTGTGTTTCATACTAAGGAGCATCTCAAAAGCAAGCAACACATTATCAGTAATCAAACGACCTTTAATAAAAGCCGATTGGTTCTTCAAAACAACTTTGGGGAGAATGGGTTTGAGACGGTTTGCAAGAACCTTCGTCAAAATTTTAAGCACAACATTACAAAGATAAATCTGGCAGAGATCTTTCATCAAAGACGGTTCCTCACATTTATAGTGCCGTTGAGACCCTCCGGTAAAGTACCTTGCGGAATCCATGTGACACACCCATATCAAAAATCTCATCCCCAATGGTACTCCAAAACTTTTGAAAAAAATCACGGATTGAACCCATCCGGGCCCGGTAATTTATCTGTGCCCAGTGATTTATCTGGGTGCATTTGGAAGAGAGCAATACATAATTCTTCCTTTGTAAACGCGACATTTACCCGGCTATTATCGCCAGTCGTAAGCTTTGGCTTCACACAGTAGGTAACCAACTTGGGTGTTCCGCCACTAGCAGAAAGATGTTCGTAAAATAGCTTAAGGCAAGGTTGCAAAGGATTCCATTATCCGAGATCCATTGGCCCGAACCATCCCGAAGTTTGAGAATGTGGTTCCTTTTGCGACGACCGTTGGCATAGGCATGGAAAAATTTAGTGTTCGAATCCCCTGCATTTAGCCAAAAGAACTTTGGAACGTTGTCGCCAATGATCCTCTACTTTGAGAAGGAAAGAGAGAGAGAGAGAGAGTAGCTTATTATTAGCTTCATCAAAAGCATAGATATCATTATGGGCATTACTGACCCTTAACCGAGATAAGTTTTGTTTACATTTCGCAAGTTCCCTTCTATGCAAGACATTAAGATTCGACCCCACTTGGATAAGTATTTTGTCAAAGCTGAGGACCTTCTTTTAAGAAACCTATAAAATTATTTTGGAAACCTATAACATTTTGATAAACTTGAGAACTAGTGCATCATGTGCTATTTCATATGATTTTTTGCATCTAAAACTAGGATTTAGAACATTAATTAACATATATTTCTTTTATAATGTCTTTGCTTCACATGTACTTAGTTCAAAATGTGCACATTTTTGACGTATTTGTGAAATAAAAAAAACACATAAAAAGTTTCACATTGTGAAATAAATACATATGAAACAATCACATTGTGAAATAAATACATATGAAACAATCACATTGTGAAACGAATATATATTATTCAATACATTAAATATTAACCTTATATGAAAAAAAACAAGTGAAACAAAACCATAAGACATAAGTTCTCATAAATATCATAAATATTAGAGTTCTAAAATTATTAAGTCCATATGAGGGATAAAAAAAGAAGGGGGTGGGTGCAATTAAACTCAATGTATGAAACCCTAACTGTAATTTTGGATTAGGAGACCCGATCAAATCAACTAATTTTCATCTGCTATTATTTTAACTAGTGTTAGGTCCGTACGTTGCATGGTGAAAATAATGTGTTTTAAAGATGATAAACCGAGTTAAAATGAAACGTAATTCATCAGTTAATCTATATTGATCAAAAAATAAACCTAGTCTGCTTCATTGATTACTCTTTTGTTTTGCACTATAATATTTACCATTTGGTTGGTTTTGATTTCGACCATGGTTACAGATAACCATTCATCACTCTTTTTACATCCATTATCTTCTTTCAAACTATCATATTCCTACCAATTTGGGATGATGAAAATCAACCTTATTTCTAGATTTGAGTAATACTCAAATCTCATGTTGTCAAATCATCATCATTGATTTCATTTTAACCATGCACCATAATTTTACCATTTGGTTGGTTTTGTTTCCATCTAAGGTTATAAAGTGCAAAACCTTCCATCCCTATTTTTTTTATACCCATAACTTCATTTCAAACTATCATATTACCAACAAAGGGGATGATAAATCTCAACCTTATTACAAAATTCGAGAAATGCTCACACCACATGTTCCCAAGTTATCATCGTTGGTTTCACTTTTAAATTTGCACTATAATTTTAATCATTTGATTGGTTTTGATTCCAACCATGGTTATAGATTTCAAACCATCCATCATCTTTTAATACATATCATTTTCTTCCAAACTAACATATTTCCACCAATGTGAGATGATTAAACTCAAACTAAAGGTTTTCTGTTTAGTCCTAGGGGGCGACCCGACACATTTACTTGTATTCGCTAAAGGCTTTGGCTTTACTCAAAGAAAAGACTTGATCCAAGGAACTATACAAGTATGGTGGAAAGCCTACCTCAAGATTTGAGGAATAATCAAACCTCATGGTTTCAAGTCATCATCCTTGGTTTCACTTTTAATTTTGCACTATATTTTGTTTATCATTTGGTTGGTTGTTAATCCAACTATGATTATAGATTTCAAAAACTTTCATCACCCTCTTACATACTCATCATCTTCTTCCAAACTATCATCTTCCCACATTGATGAAACTTAACCTTATTTCAAAATTTGACGAATACACAAACCTTATCTTGCCAACAACATGACTTGATACAAAAAAGGACTTCCTCCTTTCATATACATAATTTCAACTTTCAATTTTCCTTTTATCTAAAAAATGTGGGATAAGTAAACTTAACCACATTTTAAGATTTAAAATAAACATTTTGTAAAAAAAGAGTGTCTACTCATTTGAGCCAACAACATGATTTGCTACAAAAGTATGCATTCCTCTTTTCATATAAACACTTTCAACTTTCAACTTTCAATTTCCCTTCTTTCCCTCAATATGGGATAAACAAACTTAACCACATTTCATTGTTTGAGACTTCGAGAAATATTCAAATCTCATGATACCAAGTCATCTCATTTGTATTTTCGAATATATATATATATATATATATATATATATATATATATATATATATATATTGAATGATTTATGTTGATTTTTTTCTTTCAATTTTCCTTATCTCACAATTTTGGAATAAATAAACTTAACCACGTTTCAAGATTTCAAAAAAACATTTTGCCTAAAAAGTAATGTAACAACCGTGTCTAAGTGATATTAAATGGTGATATTGTGGTTAAGGTGTAAAAAAGACAAATGTTGAAGAGGGACCATAGTGCAATTCTAAAAGATATAAGAGGGAACAAATCTCAAGGTTACCATACACCGACTTCATTTTCTTGTGGTTTTGCGACTGGAATCGAAAATAAGGGAGAACGAGGTGAACTCAAGAAATCGGCTAAGAAGTCTCCATTGAAGGTAAATCATGATTCTCCCTCTCTTCCGGTTCTCGTATTCAGATTTCTACAATGATTTGGAATTGCTTAATGTGGATGAACACCACATTTTTCACTATGATACATCGTATCAAGGTTTTATGAAGTTTTATGGGTTTTGGACCGATTAGAGGCCAAATGGTTGAATAAATGGATGTTTTAAGTTGGAAATATGAACATAATAAAGTATCTAACTAGGTTTGGGACTTAATAGCTCATGATAATCGATTTTCGGAAAGTTTGGGGTTTTGGTAGTGCGATTGTTCGGATGTCGCCTCATCCGGATAAAGGGGCTTTCTAGATGGCTTTGACGTCCGGATAGAGGGGGTTTCCGGATGGCTTTGGCTTCCGGATAAGGGTGCTTCCGGATAAGCGATCGTGTTCGGATAAGTAAGTTTCGGATGACATCTCCGAACAGTTTATCCAGGTGACACTTTCGGACTATGTGGGTGTCCGAATTAATCCTTCTCCGGGTAGATAGTATTAATGAACTGTTTGGTTTACCTTTAGGTGTTGTTGATCCAATCTCTCTCAGTGATTTGATGATTACCCTTAGAATTACTTAGTGAAAATTATAATAAACATCTGTATGTATAAGTGTTTCACCATCAATGATAACCTACTGAGTCTGTTCAGTATCACTGATGGTAACCACTGTTCTTCATAGTACTCCTCGATCATAAATGTACATCAGTAATAAGCTGAGCCTGTTCAGTATCACCGATGATTGTTGACTGTTTTGTATGTAAAACAATGTTGTTTGTAATCTCAGAAGAAAAGTATCATGACAAAGAGTTCATCGCTGACATCGAAGACTAAGTTGACGAACAAGTGACAAGACTACTAATGATCTGATGCGGGCATCAGTGAAACCAAGACAAGTCCACCCACACGACATTTACAAAAAAGACTTCAACGATAGTTGACTTACATCAAGTCTTCACTAATGGAATTTCAACTCAACGATCGCTGATCATGAAGCCTCTACTTCAAGAAATGTTTGTCTCACTTACTTGAACAACTCCGTACGATTTTTCAGAAGGGACATGTCTTTGTCCAGGATCATACAAACCACTTTGCCATTACAATGATCACCATGCGGCCCAAAGCATGTTGCTAAAAGTCATAAGCATGCGCCCAATCAGATGCTGACATGTGTAAAGGCCTCTTACCATGAATTAAATGCATGGGTATAACTAAGAGGAATATCCCTTCAGTTTGAAGGTGGTCTTCGATGAACTTCTTAGTGCCTTAGAAAATTATCTTTATAATTTTTTATCCCTTCTTTTCTTTCTAATTCTTAGTGAAAGAACTCTTAGTGTTTCTCAAGTTTGTTTATATTAGGTTCTACTTAATCTTATTCTGCAACAAACTGTAAATTGTGTTTGATTTATCAATAAACAATTTAGAAAACCAAAGTCTTGTGTGTTTGTATCAACCCCCCCCCCTTCTACAAACTATTACTTTTATAAACCCTTCAGGACTAACAAGTGGTATTAGAGCAGGTTGTTTAATCTACATAAACAAGATCTTGCTTATATTATTCTCTTCCTTGCTATTCTCTAAATGACACAAAATACAAACACAAACTATATTGATAATAGTTTAGTTGCAAAACCTCCTTGATTTAGTAGAGATAACTTTAATCTCTGGAAAAATCGAATGATGCTTTTCCTAGAAGGTATATATCCCACTATACCTCACTACGTGGAAAATAGATCCTACATCCCATACATTTTGTCTCCTGCTATTGCGGCCATTGCTACCACTCCAGCCATTCCTGAAAGACAACTCATCAAAGATGTCTCTCAATGGACTGAAGATGATAAGAATAAGGTAGTCATTGATACCAAAGCCAGATCAATCATATCTATGGCTCTACCTGATGAGGTCTATCATTTTTTCATGAACCGCAGAAGCTCCAAATCTATGTGGGACACAATCTGTGTTCAATATGAAGGTACATCTGATGTACAAGAGTCCAGAAGAATAAATCTGGTAAGACGGTACAAAAGCTTCATTTGTGGTAAGAATGAAACTTTATCTGAAGTACACCAATGTTTTAATTGTTTAATCATTAATCAAAAAAATGTTGGTAAGACTTACTCTAACTCTGAGATCTTGACAAAATTCTTGAAATGTCTTCCTGAAAGTTTGGACAACTATACCATGTGTCTTAAACTCTCTAAGGATCTAAAATTCATGACCTTAAGCGCTTTTTATGGCACTATGCTCAATCATTAGCAATCGTGTCATCTTAAGAAGAATCTTGTAACAGATTCAAAGAGCACATATGTCGCTTTACTCTCCTCAGAGTTAATTGCCACTCAACAATCCTCTATCACTATCACTAAGTTGGAATCTAACTCTGGTGATTCATTAGAAACTGATCCTTCAGAACTTGATGAATCACTGGCACTATTGACAAACTAGGAGATTTGCAAGAAACAGTAACTTCAGTATCAACATCTGTATGTATAAGTTTTTCACCATCAGTGATAACCTACTAAGCTGTTTAGTATCACTGATGGTAACCACTATTCTTCATAGTATCCCTCAGTGGTAAATGTACATCACTGATCAATGATTGTTTCATATGTAAAACAATGTTGTTTGTAATCTCAAAAGACAAGTCTCGTGACAAAGAGTTCATCTCCTACATCAAAGACTAAGCTGATGAACAAGTGATAAGTATACTAATGATCAGATGCAGACATCAGTGAAACCAAGACAAGTCCACACACACGACATTTAAAAAAAACTCCAGCGATAGCTTACTTACATCAGGTCTTCACTGATGGAAGTTCAACTCAACGATAACTGATCATGAAGCCTCTACTTCAAGAAATGTTTGTCTCACCTACTTGCACTACTCTTTACGATTTGTCAGAAGGGGCATGTCTTTGTCCAGGATCGTACAAACCACTCTGCCACTACACTGTTCACCATGCACCCAAAGCATGTTGCTAAAAGTCAGAAGCATGCACCCAATCAGATGTTGACACGTGTAAAGGCCTAATGCCATGCATTAAATGCATGGGGTATAAATAGGAGGAATACCCCTTCAGTTTGAAGGTGATCTTCGATGACCTTCTTAGTGACTTAGAAAATTATCTTTAATTTTGTATCTCTTATTTTCTTTCTAATTCTTAGTGCAAGAACTCTTAGTGTTTCTCAAGTTTGTTTAGATTATGTTCTACTTAATCTTATTGCACAACAAACTGTGAATTGTGTTTGATTTATCAATAAACAATTTAGAAAACCAAAATCTTGTGTGTTTGTATTCAACCCCCTTCTACAAACTATTATTTGTATAAACCATTCAGGACCAACAAGTGTGGGTTTTGTTTGTTTCGGATTAAGGCTTGAGTTTATCCAATCACATCAATCAACTGAGTTCCCTATTACCTTCTTTCTGTGAAACGACATGTTAAACGTTTTATTACATTGTCAATTACGACATGATATACGAGCATGGTTTATTTATAAATTCACTATTATTTCTTCGCATGATACAAACTACTATGGAGATATATGCATTGTTATGGTACATATGGCCTTGCTTAATTTGTTTGTTTATGTGGAGTCGGGTCGCACAGTGGGATTATTGTACCTTGGGATCTGACGATCCCTTGGGAGTTAAAGTATTAAACTAGTTTGCACGAAATCTGTTTCCTACACACGATGGAATTGGGGAGTCTGCTTGGGCCCTGATGGCGAAAGGAGAGTGTGCTTGGGCCCCGATCGTGGTTGTTGACGTGGTCTATGAACACTGTACTAATACCCATGTACGTTTGGATTTAACATTGGGCCTGACGAATTTTAAAATATTAGTTTATGCATGCTTGTGTAACAATTTCGTATGGAATTCGCTAGACCTCATGGTCTAACCCTTGCTTTCCAAAAACTAAAACCTTTTCAGGGAAGCTGTAACGTCCCACTTTTCATAACATACACAGGCATAAATTAAGCATTCGAATTACATTAATAAGCTTGTCTTTACATCAATGCTAAAACATACTAAATAAAACTAAGGACAATGGAAGTCTCTTAAAACCACAGCCGAGTACTAACTATAGTTATCATAACAGAAATCCTGGAGTCTCTCCAGTCTCCAAGTCCTTTAGCCACCACTCCTAGTTCTTACTAGAAAAACATGTTGCGCGCTTACCTGAAAATGGTTTAGTTTTGAAAGTGAGGGTTAGACCAAAAGGTCTAGTGAATTCCCTCCGTAAAACATTTATAAACGATAGGAAATCATTTCGTTAAAATGCATCATAAACCTTAACTCATCACATGTGGTACTGCACTATATAGGGAGTCACATAACCATCCGCGATCGGGGCCCAAGCAGACTCCCCTTTCGCCCTATCGTATCGGGGCCCAAGCAGACTCCCCGATACCCGCCTAGGAGGGAAACGAATTCCAACCTACCGTCTCATCATACGCGTCCAATGGATCATCGGATCCCGAGGCTCTCTGATTCCCCAGTGCAGATCGACATCACATAGCATGCACATACATTTCATAGGCATGAAAATTAGAATCTTTACAAATCATGCTTTTCATTTCATCAAGTCAAACATTGCTTTGAATAAAACAAATACGTTCGTGAGAAACATGCATTTCAGTTATAAACATTTCATGCGCTTTAAGAACCATAATCAGTCAAGAAAGCATTTAACACTTTACGCCATAAAAAGGTTTAGAGAACTCACCTGAATACAATCCTCTCCCTAACGTCTTGGCTCGTTACGTCCGAACACCTAATAATTAGTTTATAAATTAATTAGATGAAACTCGATTCTTGACTCTAAATTCTCCTCTTAACCCAACCTTTCCTAGTCAAATAAAACTATTGATTTAAACAAGGCCCTGAACAATGTTTAGACCTTAAATCCCTAAGCCCAAAATAATGTTAAGCAAAGGCTTAAGGCACTACTTGGCCCAAGAAGACAATTCGGCCCAACATGCCCTCGATCCCGTAACCAGCCAAATCCCGGTAAGTCGAGTCATGTAACAAAGTCAGTACCGGTACTACCTTCTCCCGGTGTTCCAAGTATCGGTGTAACACAATACCGGTAAAACACAATACCGGTGAAACGCAATACCGGTGAAACGCAATACCGGTGAAACGGCGATTGCGACTAGGGACGAGTCCTGTATTTTACTACCTCGAATCCATCCTAATCGTCCAATTACTGAGGCTTTTAATACGCATTCTTAACAAAATTCGTTCCATTATTATCCTTAATCAACAAGAGTTTTCCTGATTTCATCATATAACAAACCCAATTGCAAACTAAACTCTTCACAGTGTTCTTAAACAAGAAACTCAGCTTAAAACATGAATTACATTTTGGAATCTAACTTATCTAGCTATTTGAGTAAGAAAAGACATTGAATGGTGAATTACTTACCAAAATCAGAGGTTCTTCCCAAATGCCAAGCTCTCAATCGTTCTCTCTCTCGGTTTTCTTCTCAGCCGCCAACAAAGTGAAGGAAGCAGTAATAACCAATGACCTAGGGGTTTGGTCCATTTAAATATGTCTTACCCTTTTACACTTTAGCCTCTAATCCATACTTTCATTTCTCATATTTTGGCCACTAAACTTTACACTATCAAGAATTAGGGTTTTTACAACACTCCCCCCTTAAAAGAATTCCGTCCTTGGAATTCCTCATTGGAAGAGCTGCAGATACCTCGCCCTCATTTCAGATTCCAACTCCCAAGTAGCCTCCGGGCCCTTGTGATGCCGCCATTGTACCTTCACCAGCTTAGTCTCTTTGTTCTGTGACTTTCTTACTTTGAAATCCGTGATGGCATCAGGTTCCTCTACAAAATTCAATTTCTCGTCCACCTTAATGTCATTTAGCGGCACCGCTTTGGTCACGTCGGCTAGACATTTCCTCAAGTTAGACACATGAAACGCGTTGTAGATTTCGCTCAATTCCTCTGGCAAGTCCAATCTATACGCCACTTCTCCAATTCGTTCGGTAATCTCAAACAGTCCTATGTAACGCGGGCTTAACTTTCCACGTTTCCCAATCCGTATAACTCCTTTCCACGGGTACACCTTTAACAACACAAAATCCCCGACTTGGAATTATATGTCCTTTCTTCTCTTATCCGCATAACTCTTTTGTCGGTCGTGAGCGACCTTCAGCCTTTCACATACCTGAACTATCTTGTCGGACGTCAGCTGTACCAACTCTGGTCCGGCTAACTGTCTTTCACCCACCTCATTCCAGCACAACGGTGTCCGACATTTTCTACCATAGAGTGCCTCAAACGGCGCTGCCTTGATGCTCGAGTGATAGCTATTATTGTACGCGAATTCAATCAGCAGTAGATGCTTCTCCCATGAGCCTTGAAAATCTAAAGCACACGCCCTTAACATATCTTCCAACATTTGGATCGTTCGTTCACTCTGACCGTCGGTCTGAGGATGATAAGCGGTACTCATCTTAATCGGTGAACCCATTTCTCTTTGGAAGCTCCTCCAAAACTTGGAAGTAAATCTGCTATCTCGGTCGGACACTATCGACGTCGGCACCCCATGACGGGTTACGATCTCGTCGATGTACAACTTTGCTAACTGCTCCAACGAGTAAGATTCTCGTATAGGCAAGAAGTGTGCCGACTTCGTGAGCCGATCCACGATCACCCAAATGGCGTCATAACCCAATTCGTGAGCCGATCCACGATCACTTCGTTCCTTACGGCTCAAAGCGTCCGCCACTACGTTTGCCTTCCCGGGATGATATTCGATCTTACAGTCGTAGTCGGTCAACAATTCAATCCATCTCCTTTGGCACATATTCAACTCTTTTTGATCAAAGAGATGACATAAACTTTTGTGGTCCGTGAAGATCTGGCACTTCGTCCCGTACAGGTAATGCCGCCAAATCTTCAGGGCAAAAACCACTGCCGCCAATTCTAAATCATGTGTGGGATAATGAGCCTCATGATCCTTTAACTGCCGGGAGGCATAAGCGATCAATTTACCTCTTTGCATGAGTACGCAACCCAGACCAAGCTTTGATGCATCGCTGAAAACCACAAAATCATCTGAACCGTCCGGTAACGACAACACTGGAGCGCTGCTCAACATATCTTTTAGCCTTTGAAAGGCCTCCTCTTGCTTCTCCAACCAGGCGAATTTGACATTCTTCTTGGTTAAAGAAGTTAACGGCGTGGCAATACGCGAAAAATCCTTTATGAACTTTCGGTAATACCCTGCCAGTCCGAGGAAACTTCGGACTTCTGACGGATTCTTAGGTTGCTCCCAATCTCGGATGGCTTCAATCTTAGCCGGATCAACCATGATCCCCTTCTCAGACACCACGTGCCCGAGAAACTGCACTTCTCTCAACCAAAATTCGCATTTAGAAAACTTTGCATAAAGCTTCTGTTGCTTTAACAACTCGAGAATCGTCCGAAGGTGACTTTCGTGCTCCCTTTCCGATCTTGAGAATATCAGGATATCATCTATGAACACTATCACGAACTTGTCTAAATAAGGTTGGCACACCCTATTCATTAGGTCCATGAATGCTGTCGGGGCGTTGGTTAGTCCGAACGGCATCACCAAGAATTCGTAGTGTCCATATCTGGTTCTTAAAGCAGTCTTCGGTACATCCTCCTCCCTTACCTTGAGTTGGTGATTACCTGACCTCAAGTCTATCTCGGAGAAGTAATTGGCTCCTTGCAACTGATCGAACAGGTCGTCAATCCTCGGTATCGGGTATTTGTTCTTGATCGTGACCTTGTTGAGTTCACGGTAGTCTATGCACATTCGCATAGTACCATCCTTCTTCTTCACGAAGAGCACAGGTGCTCCCCATGGAGACGTACTCGGTCTAACGAATCCTTTGTCTAATAACTCCTGCAATTGAGTCATCATTTCTTTCATTTCGGACGACGCCAATCTATAAGGTGCGCGGGCAATAGGTGTAGCTCCAGGCATCAAATCAATTCTGAACTCGATCTGACGATCCGGAGGTAGACTTGTCAAGTCGTCCGGAAATACTCGCACATTACCCACCCGACGCTTCTCCTTTTTGGCGTCCAACACGTATGCCAAGAATCCTCAACACCCCTTCCTCATGCACTTAGTAGCTTTAATCATAGAGATAAGGCTATTCTTTCTATCACGACGGTCCTCATAAATCACTACGGGATCCCCATCAGGTGACTGAATCCTCATTAGCTTTTTGTTGCAAAGGATATTCGCATCATTCGCGGCTAACCAGTCCATACCCAACACCACATCAAACTCCCCCATTGCCATGGGATATAACTTCATAGGCACTAATCTCCCTTCTATCTCTATGACACAACCCTCTACCACCTCCTTAACGTACACCAGACTATCATTAGCGGTTTCCACCTCTAGTGCCCTCTCCAAACGTCTAGGCCTCCCCCCAAACATTTCATAAAAGCATACGATACAAAGGAGCGATTTGCTCCCGAATCAATTAACACCTTGGCACATAGGGAGTTCACTAGAAACGTACCTGCCACGACATCTGGAACCTCCTCCGCCTCTTCCGCAGTCATGCGGAATGCACGTCCCTTCGGACGTGCCGGTTCTGCTCCTTTATCATTTCCTTTCCCACCTTGACGCTCCTCATACTGAGACGATCCACCCTTTTTCAATTGTGGACAGTCATACCACGTGTGACCAGTAGCTCCACACTGGAAACATTATTTCCCTTTGGGACAGTCCCTTGACATGTGACCGGGCAATCCACACCGGTAACACGTGTTGGAACCTACCATGCATTCTCCTCGATGCATCTTGTTACACTTGCTACACGGCTTGCCAGTTGAATCTTTGCTAGCACGAGTTTCGGGTCGGAATACCTTTCCTTTCTTGGAGTCATTACTCAGCCCATCCCATTTACGTTTCTCGCCACCCTTCTCAATCGTCTGGCGGTTCTTTTCCTTTTCAATCAGCTCGGCCGTATTGATGGCCGCCTGAAAGGTAGTGGGGTTTCTCGTCAGAACCAATTCCCGAATACTACTCTTCAACCCATGGATGAATCATTCCACCCGTCGTTCCTCTGTTGGTACATATAAATCTGCAAATCAAGACTTCTCGATAAACTTGGAAGTATATTCCTGCACCGTCATTCCTCCCTGATCTAGACCCAAAAATTCCTCTTCTAGCTTTTTCACTGCCGCGAGCGAGCAAAATTGATCTTTAAACCTGCCCACGAACGATTCCCATAACATCCCCTTAGCCATCGCCGAACCTTTTCCCCCAGTTTCGGCATCCCACCAGTAGACTGCATCAGATTTTAACATCGATAAGGCATACATCACCCTATCCCCATCAGCACACTTACAAGTATCGAACACCAGCTCCATCTCTTTTACCCACTTCATTGCCATTACCGGATCACACTCGCCCTTGAAAGTAGGGGGCTTGCATGAGGCAAAGGCCTTGTAACTACATCCCTTAGCTGCTGACTCATTCACCACCAGAGAAACTGCTTTTGAGTGACTCCCAGTACCAGTCCCTATCGGGCTTGACAGTTCCAGACTTTCCCTGTTCTCACTCGCCTCCTTGCTTTTTGAGGCCGACTCGTTCTGATTAGTGAGGAGAGTTTGTAGAGTCTCCTGGATTTTACTAAGCTCAGCAGCCAAATTCTCTCTAGTGACAATCGTGGATCCCCGACCTCGACCACGTCCCCTTGTCGGGTTCCCTCTTCTTGCAGTATCCAAACTTTCCTAGACAGAGTCTTCTTGGTTGACAGGAATTTCCACACTCCCTGTCCTCTTCCAACCCCGTCCGCGACCTCTTCCGCGACCTCTTCCACGACCCCTTCCACGGTTAACCGGTTCGTTTCTTAGGACTTCTTCCTCCTGATTCCTTGGTGCGGCTGGTACCGACTTACTCCTCAAATTTCTCCCAGCCATTCCGCGAATACTGAAAGAAAACACCCATTAACCCTTGCTAGACATGACACACGAAAATTGCTATATAAGGTAATTTCTAAGTACGCACATGTACCTGTAAGTTCGTAATTACACTGGCCAGGTGTAATCCCAAACTTACCTTACACGTTTGTTCTTGGCACCTTATTCCTAAGCGCATTAATAGTGATCATTCCTAGAGGCAATCCTATGTCTCGGCTGTGTTTCTTATCTTACAGTTTAAGTTTAGGCCCGATTGGTCACCTAAATCCCATAAACTAAGGCTCTGATACCATTTGTTACGTCCCAATTTTCATAACATACACAGGCATAAATTAAGCATTCGAATTACATTAATAAGCTTGTCTATACATCAATGCTAAAACATACTAAATAAAACTAAGGACATCGGAAGTCTCTTAAAACCACAGCCGAGTACTAACTATAGTTATCATAACAGAAATCCTGGAGTCTCTCCAGTCTCCAAGTCCTTTAGCCACCACTCCTAGTTCTTACTAGAAGAACCTGTTGCGCGCTTACCGGAAAATGGTTTACTTTTGAAAGCAAGGGTTAGACCAAAAGGTCTAGTGAATTCCCTCCGTAAAACATTTATAAACGATAGGAAATCATTTCGTTAAAATGCATCATAAACCATAACTCATCACATATGGTACTGCACTGTATAGGGAGTCACCTAACCATCCGCGATCGGGGCCCAAGCAGACTCCCCGATACCCGCCTAGGAGGGAAACGAATTCCAACCTACCATCTCATCATACGCGTCCAAGGGATCATCGGATACTGAGGCTCTCTTATTCCCCAGTGCAGACCGACATCACATAGCATGCACATACATTTCATACGCATGAAAAATAGAATCTTTACAAATCATGCTTTTCATTTCATCAAGTCAAACATTGCTTTGAATAAAACAAATACGTTCGTGAGAAACATGCATTTCAGTTATAAACATTTCGTGCGCTTTAAAAACCATAATCAGTCAAGAAAGCATTTAACACTTTACGCCATAAAAAGGTTTAGAGAACTCACCTGAATGCAATCCTCTCCAGTCTCCAAGTCCTTTAGCCACCACTCCTAGTTCTTACTAGAAGAACCTGTTGCGCGCTTACCTAAAAATGGTTTAGTTTTGAAAGCGAGGGTTAGACCAAAAGGTCTAGTGAAAAATTTATTCAAAGAAAATAAAATTCATTGAACTACATTTTATAACTACTACAAGTTGATCATTTGAAAACTTTACAAAAGAAATCCAACTTAATGAAATTTAACAGATTTTTCAATCAAATGAAATCAAATGCATGTGTTTGGATTCAAATACAAGACATCATTGCATATCAAGTTAAAAATGTTCAGTTTCAACCCCTTTATTAAATCTATTTGGTGTGCAAGCATGCGAAATATGATTTACAACAATCAAATGTACTCCTGAAACCTATAAGAATACTTTGCTCTTACTCACACTATATGACTGAAATCAGAATTTCCACAAATTTATAAGTTTATCGCGACATTGTTATTCCCCAAGATATAAGAGATGTGTGCTCATTGGCATCTTTTATTTTGTACACATTGGCATCTTTTTATCAAAAGGTTTATTAAGACTAAGATACACCGTAAACGTAACTTTCTATCTGGTTCTATAGCAGGATTTGGGTCAGCCAATCCCAGACCAATTGGCCTTAGGGGCTAGGTGTCGAGCACCCCTTGGAACTTACTCTCCCAAACCAGAAAGGCTACATCGATATATCCTAATCCCATCTGTACCAGTAGGACATGGCTTTCTATCTGGTTCTATAGCAGGATTTGGGTCAGCCAATCCCAGACCAGTTGATCTTAGGGGCTAGGTAACAAGTACCCATTGGGACTTAATTTCCCAAACCAGATAGGCCACAGGCACAAACTTTCAAAACTAATGATTTTTTTTTTTGATATTTTTGATATTTTTTATTGCATCTCAATCACTTGGTTATAAATCTTTGTGCTTCCCTCATATTTTCATTTCCATTCTTCATTCTAACAATTAGGCTTTGTGAGCATCGTATTCTATATAAGTCTAGATTTACACAATTTTGCGCATATATCAAAATTTCATTCATGTTTTGCTGACCTTTCGATTTATTTCAGAAGTGAAAGATGAAGCAAATAAAACTCACATAATACAATAATACTTGTAAAATCATCTTTTAGCACACATTTAATTCATTGAATGAAAATTGAAAAATTTCATCTCATTGAATTAAATTTGTTGAGATTTAAATTTTCAAAGCAGTAGAAATGAAACATAATGCAATGTTACCTTTCACCACTTGTTCCTTGAAATGAAAGATGTGACAATTAAGGATATCACCTGATAAGTATGAGTTCTAAACTGATTTGTTTAGAAGTCTTAGTCTTTGAAGTACGGGTCCTGAACTGAACTGTTCAGAAGCCATAGTCGTTGAAGCACGGGTCCTGAACTGATTTGTCCAGAAACCATTAACGTTTAAGCACGGGTCTTGAACTGATGTATTCAGAAACCACTAACAGTGAAATACGGGTTCTAAACTGATGTGTTTAGAAACCAATAACAATGAAATGAACAGATACATCTTTTTCCGAGAGTTCAACGCTTTGCTTCTAAATCTGCAAAAACAGATTAAGTAGATTTTGGTACCCAACGCATCTTGGGTCCTGACTTGTTAAGCGGATCTCTATAGGAAGGAAAATGATAAGTGTCATACCAAAATTGCGCATCATTATTTTTAACAAAATCATTAGTTCCACAATAACAACAACAAATATTCTTTTGTGCAAACCTGATTAAATTATTTGTGGAATCTAATGAACCAAGTTTAGCAAAAGATTTACCTTTTAGGTTAGTGTTCTTGTTGGGAACATATGATTTTGGTACATCTTTTTCAGGAGTTGTACCTTTTACTCTCCATTGCATGTTGACTTTCTTGTAAGAAAGAAGATCAGCAGATTGAAACTTGGAAGAATTATCCACTGAATGATCATAGAAAAGATTAGATGGACGAATCGGACATTCAGAATAGCGTTTGGATTTGTTAAGTGACTTCACTTTGTAGGATAAGTCGTTTCATTCCTTGGTCACAAAATCAAGCTTCTTCTGAATATCAGACTTAACAATCTGCTCCTTCATGATATCAGTCGATAACACAGCCAAATTCTTTGTCAGTTTACGTATTTCCTGCTGAAATATCTTTCCTTCAATAGAAAATTTGTCTTTAACACTCCTAGCCTGAAAGTCAACTTTCTTCCTCTTTTCTAGCTATTGACTTTCTATATCTAATTCCTTTTGAAGATCAGATATATTCTTTGACAGTTTCACATTATTTGCTTCAAAGATTTACCTTTCATTTTCAAACTCAACTCTTTCCTTCTCTAATTTTTCCTTTTCAAGAAATAAAACTTTCTCAAAGTCTGAATTTTGTTTAGAAAATTTTATGCATCTGAGTTCAAGAGCTTTCTTCTCTTCATTTTCTTTCTTATCAGAAATCGAGGTCTTTTCAAGTTCAGAAATTTTCTGAGAAAGAAAAAGAATTTGCTTTCCATAACACTTCTTGTCATTCAAACGATCAGCTTTTTCTTTTCTGAACTTTTCTCTTTCCTCTTTTAGCAACGTTTCCATGTCAGACAACTTCTTTGTAAGCTCAAAAACCTTTTTCTTAAGATCATCATTTTCAGCTTCTGACATATTCTGTTCAGTATCATCTTTCTCAACTTTCTTTTCTTCTTCCTTTCTCTTTGTAAAAGCAACTTCAGATCCATGCATTCGCTTAGATAATTCGTTCCACA
This sequence comes from Saussurea involucrata, assembly GCA_033807775.1. Lineage (NCBI taxonomy): Eukaryota > Viridiplantae > Streptophyta > Magnoliopsida > Asterales > Asteraceae > Saussurea > Saussurea involucrata. Next base: position 105,122,788 of record CM066318.1, read on the forward strand.
TAAGCATTGGATTGTGTTTGAAACAGTCAACACTTTTGTAGATGTGTTTTGGTAGTGCAAGAATCAAGTTGGACGAAGCTTCCGTATCAGCTTTCAACCTTTTCATCTCTTCTTCAGTAAAATCATTCTCCATTTTATTTCTGCTCATTGGACCTTCGGAGAATGATTTTATCATATTCTCTCCATTTTCTCTACCTGCAATAAAGTCGATGAACGTAATTCTCCATCGTTCAAAATCAGAATCTTTGATTAGCACAGGTGGTTGGTTCTTGATTGCTTAAAGATAACAGATCTTTATAATGAAAAATCTACTGAATATGCGGAAAATGACCAATAAGAAAAAAAATTATATAAAACTTTTTCTTGAAAAATTCTTTAAAGTGTATGAAATACACTATAGAAAAAATTTCAGAATAATTTTTTTTCTCAAAATACTTTTTTTTAATACTCCTCGCAAGTGGCGCAAAGTGAGGTTTGCGCGAGACGATGGTGGCGCAAAGTGAGGTTTGCGCTAGAAGAGGGTGGCGCAAAGTAGAGGCTGGCGCAAAGTGGGGTTTGCGCTAAGAGACAATGGCGCAAATTGAGATTCTCGCAACACGTTGATGGCGCAAAGTAGAGTTTGCGCTACCCGTTGGTGGCGCAAAGTAGACTTGGCATAACCTGCAAATGTGAAGATGAACTGGCGCAAACTTTAGATCTAGCGCAAAGTGACAAATTTCGATACAAATCTCTCAATCCGCAGAATTACACTTCCAAAACTTGCAGAATTGCTCGATATTCAGTTTCTAACACGATTACGGAAACCAATTTCGCTGAAAAACACTGAATTGATGTCTGAATGATCAACCAGACAGAAACGATCGAACTGAACAAAAATCTTGAAATTCTTCAAATTGACCCTCAAATCTCAGAAATTAGCCCTCGATTCTTGAATAAGATATGTTCCAAAATAGATTTCTAACACAACGAACTCAAAATCCAGATAATTAATTTCAAAAATTGCAAGAATTTGAGAAAAAGAGATTTTCTTGAAAAAAATCAAGAAAATCAATCGATTTTCCTCAAAAATCAACCAATTTTGATCTCAAATCATGTAGATTCTTCAACAGATCTTCATTAACTTGCTCTGATACCAATTGATAGTCCCAAATAGATCAAACAACCATGAAATCCATACAAGATCTAGAGAGAGAGTAGAGAGAGAAAATGTAATCTAATTAAGTCGGCTCTCTAAGTTTACAAGATATGAGTAATGCCCTAATTGGTCTCTCAATTGTTACAAGATTAGTCTAAACAAAAGCTATTTATACCTAAAGACTAATTAAGACAATTAGCAACTTTGACATTCTCACAAGACTTAATACATTGACTTTGACTTTGACTTGAACAATAAATCTTGAAGACATATTTAGACTTAACACTTAACTCTCATGATGCTATTAGAAAATTATATATATATATACACACACACACACACACATATATATATATATATACATGTTTTATGTATATTATGATAATTAAATATGATATTAGAAAATGGACATTCATAATGGAAAAGAAAAAAAACATATAGATTACTAGTATAAAAATAGTTTTTGATTGTACATTTAAAATAGAACTTAGAAATATAAATTTACAACTTCGTTTTAATTGTGATTCCATAACGTTTATGACTTCGTGAAACTGTGAGTGATGTGATTAGATAAATCTACAAAAGTTTTAAATCGAAAGTTAAAAACATAAAAACACAAAAGATAAAAAAACCACGTCTTACAAAAAACGCACGCCACAGCTTGCCATGATGCCTCTTAACGCATAGTAGCGTGAGTCACGCCTTACAGAAACACTATGGACCATCTTGTAACTGCGGAGACACGTCTTGTGCCATATTATGCCTTGGCACACGCCATGGTGTGTCTTTTTATATATTGATCTAGACACAACTTAACTCATAAAAAATTAAAAAAAAATAAAGTAAACATCCCCTAAGTTTCTTTAATGAAATGAGTATATCAAATTATTAAATAAGGATCCACCTATATAAAATGAATCATTTATATATGAAGCATGCTCAAAACTATCTCCTTTGAAATAAAAGTGCAAATTACATAAGTAATGGCGTACACAAGTTGTCGCTAAAAATTTATCACCAAGGTTTATATTCATGCCATGTTGTGGCTATGGTTTGTGGTTGAACATTTCATTGTTAAAAGTGCGTCGTTAAATCTAACTTTTCTTGCACTGAGTTCCAATTTCTATGTGTGAAACATATCTTTGAAATACACATTTACGAGTCTAAAACTTTTGTAATTTGGTTTGTTTGATGGTGGGAATATGTGAAAATACTTATCTGTTTTCAAAGGAATAATGTTGTGTAATACGTAAATACAAATAGAGTAGCTTACATGGGATAAATAATTTTTTTTAATAACAAAATACGTGTGATTAACATTTTTAGAAAGTAATTGACTTTTACTTGCAAACTACCTATTGATTTTGTTAACATAAATTGTATCAAAGATAATGTATTCGATTGTGAAAATATATTCACAAAAAGAAGCAGCATAATTTGTCCATTCTTGCCCAAAAGTGTTTTTCGTTTCATTGTATTAGCATGTTTGCAATAAAAAATGTGCATGATTTAGCAAGAAACACAAAAAAATGCATGTTGATAAGCGAAACCATAATTTTATTTAGTCTTATGTTTGCAATGGATCCATGTACAAACATTAACATGCCTACTAGGGTTTGACTCGGAGTTGCAGTTCTTAAAATTTGGTTGCATCGTGTTAGTTGCTTTGTTATCAAGAATGATTTGACTTCCCAATCTTTCCCGACCGAAGCAAGTACATTGACACAACAAACATAAACGTACAGCAAATATCGGGCATTTAAAGTAGGGACAATCACTTCCTTTCTTCTTTTCTTCCAAAACACACACACACACACACACTAAATTGCTTTTCTAGATAATATCTGCTGTTTTGAAATTTCAGATTAACTAAGGGATAATATCTAACCCATTTTTACCCTTTAAACCCTAAGTTATCCCTTAATGACTCAAAATAACCTTAACTCCTAATTTAACCCAAATTCACCCTAAGCATTAATTATAAAGTCAAATAATTTTAACGGAACTAACTTTTAATTAATGAACTTACCCGGGGTATTACATCATCTCCCCCTTAAAAGAATTCCGTCCCGAAATTCGGTTTAAGCAAAAAGATGCGGGTACTTAGTTCTCATCTTCGACTCCGATTCCCAAGTAGCATCCTGGCCCCTATGATGTCTCCACTGAACTTTCACTTGTCTGATCTCTTTCACGCTACGTAAGATTTTAACTTTGTTGTCTAAAATGGCTTCCGGTTCTTCCACATAATTCAACTTTTCATCCACTTGTATACCTGGTAGAGAGACGGCCTGATCTGGTGCAATTAAACACTTTCGAAGATTCGATACATGAAACGCGTTGTGAATCCTGCTTAACTCTGACGGAAGATCCAATCTGTAGGCCACTTCACCGATCCTTTCCTTTATTGCAAACGGTCCAATATACCTTAGGCTAAGTTTACCTTGTTTTCCAAATCGAATGACTCCTTCCAAAGGTGTGACTTTCAACATTACATAATCTCCAACTTGAAACTCTAACGGTTTCCGACGTCGGTCAGCATAGCTTTTCTGTCTGTCTTGAGCCATTTTCAATCTGTCCCGAATCTGAGTAATCTTATCTGCTGTTAACTGTACTATGTCTGGCCCCGCTAATTGTTTCTCCCCCACTTCGTTCCAACATAAGGGTGTTCGACATTTCTAACCATACAGAACTTCAAACGGTGCCGCTTGTATGCTGGAATGATAACTATTGTTGTAAGCAAATTCGATCAGCGATAGATGTTTATCCCATGATCCCCCAAAGTCAATAATACAAGCCCGGAGCATATCTTCTAAAGTCTGGATTGTTCTTTCACTATGACCGTCCGTTTGAGGATGATATGCTGTGCTTAACTTTATCTGTGTTCCCATTTCTTTTTGAAAGCTTCTCCAGAATCTAGAAGTAAAACGACTATCTCGATCAGAAATAATCGAGATTGGTACTCCATGTCGCGTTACTATTTCATCAATGTACAATTTGGCTAAACGTTCCATCGAATCAGTTTCTTTTATCGATAAGAAGTGAGCAGACTTCGTTAATCTATCGACAATCACCCAAATAGTATCAAATCCTTTCGGAGTTCTAGGTAGCTTGGTAATGAAATCAGTAGTGATCTGATCCCATTTCCACATTGGTATCTCTAGACGTTGTAACTAACCAAACGGCCTTTGATGTTCAATCTTCACTTTCTTACAAGTATCACACTTTTCCACATACTGAGCAATGCTTATTTTTATCCCCGGCCACCAGTAAAATTGTTTCAGATCCTTATACATCTTGTTCGTACCCGGATGAATGGAAAAACGAGACTGATGAGCTTATTGTAGTACCCGATCACGTAACCCACCCATACGAGGTACCCAAATTCTGCTTCCCAAACATAATAATCCACGATCATCTTTTTCTAGCAATGCTGACACCCCCACTAATCGTTCTGACTTCAGATGTTCTTCTTGAAACGCTTCTATTTGACACTTTTGGAAATCTTCAAAGATGATCGGTAGCAGTTCAGCCCGTAGTGAAATAGCTCTTATTGTTCCACTCCTTTCCTGACGACTCAGTGCATCTGCTACCACGTTCGCCTTTCCCGAATGATAAAGGATTTCACAGTCGTAATCATTCACCAATTCCAGCCATCTTCTTTGCCTCATATTCAATTCCTTCTGATCGAAAAGATGTTGGAGACTCTTATGATCGGTAAATATTTGGCACTTAGAACCGTAAAGGTAATGTCTCCAAATTTTCAACGTGAAGACAACTGCTGCAAGCTCCATATCATGTGTAGGATACTGTCTTTCATGGTCCTTCAGTTGACGAGAAGCATAAGCAATCACCTTTCCACGTTGCATAAGTACACATCCTAATCCTAGTTTGGAAGCATCGTTGTAGACAACAAAATCATTAGAACCTTCTGGCAATGCTAATATTGGCGCGCTACATAGTTTCTATTTCAATATTCTGAATGCTTCATCTTGTTTTGCTCTCCATTCAAACTTTAGATTCTTCCGAGTCAGCTTAGTCAATGGCGTCGCGATTAGAGAGAAGTCTTTTATAAATTTCCAATAGTAGCCAGCTAGACCCAGAAAACTACGTACTTCGGTTGGCGTCTTTGGTGGTTCCCATCTTTCAATCGCTTCCACTTTCATCGGATCTACTTGAATGCCTTTCTCTGAAACAACATGCCCCAGAAACTGAACTTCCCGTAACCAGAATTCACATTTAGAGAACTTAGCGTACAACTTTTCTTTCTTCAGCAACTCCAGAATCAAACGAAGATGTTGTGCGTGATCCTCTTTGGATCGGGAATATATAAGGATATCATCAATAAATACAATAACGAATTTATCAAGATATGGCTTACATACCCGATTCATTAAATCCATAAAGGCAGCTGGAGCGTTTGTCAGTCCAAACGGCATTACTAAGAATTCGTAGTGGCCGTACCTTGTACGAAAAGCAGTCTTTAGAACGTCTTCTTCTTTAACCTTCAATTGATGGTAGCCAGATCTAAGATCAATCTTGGAGAAATAACAAGCTCCAACTAATTGATCGAAGAGATCATCAATTCTGGGAAGTGGATACTTGTTCTTGACCGTGCGCTTATTCAACTCTCGGTAGTCAATACACATTCTCATTGAACCGTCCTTCTTTTTCACAAACAAAACTGGCGCTCCCCACGGCGAAGAACTAGGCCTGATGAAGCCTTTGTCAGATAGGTCTTGTAGTTGTGTCATCATCTCTTTCATCTCTGGAGGTGCCAGATGATACGGTGCACGGGCAATAGGAGCGGCTCCAGGAATCAGATCTATACCAAACTCTACTTGTCTAATGGGGGGAAGACTATTCAAGTCTTCAGGGAATACTTCAGGAAATTCACTAACAATAGGGATATCTTCCAACTTAATCTTTTCAGGCCTACTATCTATCACATAGGCTAAGTAACTCGAGCAACCCTTGCTGACACATTTACGGGCTTTTACCATAGATATTGGGCTAGACTGGTGATTCTTACGATCACCATAAATCACTACTGATCTCTTATCAGGTAAAACGACATTGATTATTTTCTTATCACAAACTATGTTAGCCTGATTCTCAGCTAACCAATCCATCCCTATGACCACATCAAACTCGATCAAGGCTATAGAATATAGTTGTATCGGTACTCCACACCCCTCTATATTTATCACACATCAATCAAAAATTTCTTTAACTGACACTTGGTTATCATTTGCAGTGTCTACCAGTAAGGCATGTTCTAACATTTTAGGCTCTAAATGCATGTGAGCAGCAAATGAAGGAGACACAAAAGATCGGTTTGCACTGGAGTCAAACAACACTTTAGCACGTGTAGAGTTTATGAAAAATGTACCTGTAACCACATCCGGAGTTTCCTCCGCTTCTTTTGCTGTCATTTGAAATGTACGACCCCTTGTTCTTGGTGGTTCTAGTCTTGGCACTACTGGTCTAACAACTGCTGGTTTCCTGATGTACCACCCTGCTGTATTCTTCCTCGCGGACAATCCGACTGAATGTGATCCGGAGAATTACACAAGAAACAAAGCCGCGTTACTGGATAGTTTTTAGCAATATGCCCTGTCCTCCCACACTTATTACAATTCCGAGGGTCAACTTGACAATTTCCTTGATAGACACGGTTGCACTTCGGACAAGATCTTTCTGTTGGTCGGAACGGCGGGCGGTTATCATATCTCTGAAATCTGGACTTCTTCGGGTCATACTGAGGTCCTTCCCATTTTCTCTTTCCCATACTTTTATCATCAGCATCCCTCCTATTATCCCGCTCCACATTTTCCGCAGCATTTACTGCTGCTGAGAAGGTATCAGGTCTTGCTGCAGTCACTAACTTTCTAATTTCTGAATTCAATCCGAATATGAACCTTTCCATCTTCATTTTCTCCGTTGCAACATAATACTCTCCAAAACGCGACTTCTCTAGGAAACGGGTGGTATAGTCTCTGACTGATAAATTCCCATTGTAGGCTCAGGAATTCCTTCTCCAATTGTCTAACTGCTGCTTGAGGACAAAACTGTTCTTTAAATGCCACTGAGAATTCGCCCCAAGTAAAGGATGAGTATACATCAGATCCCTTAGAGTCAATAAGGGCCTCCCACCAATATAAAGCATCTACCTTCAACATTGCAGTTCCGTATAACACCTTATCCTCTTCCGCACATTTGCTGGTTTTAAATACACCTTCAATTTCCTTCAGCCAACGCATCGCCTTCACTGGATCTCTATCCCCTCCATAAGTTGGTGCTTTACAGCTTAAAAACATTTTATAGTCACACCTTCTTGGTACTGAAGTGACAATAGGTGTGATAGGCATCTCGTCTTCAATGTTAGGATCTGGTCTTTCCGTTTTCGTATTATGAGTCTGGTTAAACATAGCCTGGATATTTGCCTGCAATCTTCCCATTTCAGCCGCTAAGTCGTCTCTCGTAAAAAACTCTGTGCCTCGCCCCTGTACTCTGCCCCCAGTCCTGCCTCTGCCTCTTTCTCCCCCTCTTCCCCTTCCTCCGGCTGTGGGAATGGTTCTATTCGGGTTTCCTCCTCCTTCCCGATTTGTTTGTCTCGTACCACTCGCCATTCTGTTGATTCAGACAAGGTTAATATACACATAAGCACATACCCCATATAACAAGGTATTCCAGTCCAAACATGTACCTGTAAGATCACAATTACACTGGCCAGGTGTAATCTGAAATTACCTTACATGATGTTCCTTCTACCTTTTTATATTTAACATCCCAAGGTTCTACAATAACAGGGACATCCTACTTCACATGCAGTTTAAGTCTAGGTACAGGTACTAATACCTAAATCCCTTAAACTAGGGCTCTGATACCATCTGTAACGACCCACAATCCCCAAACATAGTTCATATAACATAAATTTCATAACATCGTTATTTAACTCAGATACATCACATTACAACTTCGGTCCTTTAGTCATAAGCAAAATACATAATTTCATTACAAACTTTTCTTTTGCTAAATACATTACAACTAATAACAAGACATGAATGTAAAACATGCCATAATCTTCAAAAACACACTTCTTCCAAAAGCTATCCATCGATTACCATTCCTACTTGTCCTTACTCGAACCATGACCTGGAATACATATTTTAAAACAAAATGAGGGTTAGACCTAGCGGTCTAAGTGATAAAACCCCTGTCCTTTCACAATTATTATATAATCCATTTATATGAAATCTTTTATATAAACACATATATATCATACGTAATTAAACACCAATCAAGACTCGTGCACTGTGTTCAGTTCATCCTCATTCTCATTCTCATTTCCCCTGGTCATATCAGTTGGTTGCAAGCCAACAACACCGTTGTACGACAATTACAGCACCGCTGTACAACAACTACAACAAACACCGCCGACCATAATTTCGGCTAACATATATTTGTGTAGTGTAATGCACATATAAATACAATATATATCTCAATATATCATATTGTCATTTATGAACACCTAATCACATTATCTATCACCCTTTTCAATCTACACGTATATGTATTCCAGTTTAAAAACATTTTGAAGAAAAACTCACTTGTTTGTTTAACAACACTCTTTTCAGTCCTCCACAAAGAATTCTGCTTTCTCCTTCGATTCACAGTATCTGAAACAATCATGTACAAATATTGTTTTGTCACTTTGAACCCATAGAGCTTGCTAGGACTAAGAGCTTTAGATAACTTTGTCTAACTCTTATCCTCAATTGTTTTTCCCAACCCGAACTTAAGTCAGGTCCACAGTACTTTCGTTCCTTATTCATCCCCTATCCATGAATTAACAAGACGCAGGCTACTGAACACTTAAAAGCATCTAAACTCATCAATTTGACCAATCAGCCAAAGTATCCAGAAACCACAGTTTATCCGGACAACACTACTTTTCCGGACAACATAACTTTTCCGGACAGCACAACTAATCCGGTTAGCATCCGGACACTAAAGAAATACGGATACTATCCGACAACTCATTTTTAACCGGAAACTTAATGAAAAGAAGATTTACCCGGATAAATAATTCATCCGGACATCTGCAGAACACTATCCGGACACCACCAACAAAGTCACCCGGACACATTCATAGTGTCCGGACACCTCTGACGGCTTGCCCTAATTCTACCCAGAATCCGACTGTGATTTATACCAGATCGATTTTGATGATTTTAAGAAACTTCCTATTAGCAATTACAAACATAAATTGTAAAGGAAACATACCTGTAATCTCTTCCAAGTACACCAAATGATGCCTTAAGCTAGCTTTTCTTCCTTTCTTCTTTTCTTCCAAAACACACACACACACTAAATTGCCTTTCTAGATAATATCTGCTGTTTTGAAATTTCAGATTAACTAAGGGATAATATCTAACCCATTTTTACCCTTTAAACCCTAAGCTATCCCTTAATGACCCAAAATACCCTTAACTCCTAATTTAACCCAAATTCACCCTAAGCATTAATTATAAAGTCAAATAATTTTAACGGAACTAACTTTTAATTAATGAACTTACCCGGGGTATTACACATGTGCAGACTTGAACTACTTTAATGTGATGACTGTTGGGGTAGTGAAGAAGTTTCTAAGCGAGTAGTCATTGGAATAGATGGACAATTTTAGCATTAGTCAGTTAATCGATTCTAGCACTGACGGTTGTGAGATTCAATATCCGAGATCTCCATACTTTTTAGGTGTACAAAGACGGTCCCAAGAAAGTCAATTAATCGATCATGAGCCATCTTTCTTAGAGCCCCACCAAAAAGAATTCATCATACGTTCTAACTCTGACACGAAGCATAAAAGTGCTCATGAAATAAACCGGTATCGCTTGGGTTGCAACTTGAATAAGAGTAGGGTGACCCAGTTTGGAAATAGGATGTTGGCGCCAAGTTTGCATGTGTACTAACCGGAGTTCTATTGAAAATATTTGGGAATTTTTTGAAAAAGGTCAAGAGGCTATAACTTTGGGGTTGAATTTTAAGTTGGAGGAGGGTACAAAAACCCTTGTTATTTGGCACAAAACCCTAGGGGTTGTCATTCTCTTTGTGACGGCTGTGGGTGTGGAAGCAGAGAGAAAGAGTCATTCTTGAACTTGCATTCTTGGAGAAGAGTAGAGGGAATTCCATCATCAAGCAATCTAGGTAATCCTTAACCTTATTTCTTATTTCTGGATGTGTGTTGTCAATTTTATTTGGGATTTTGGAGGTCACACTGGGGACATTTGTTCTTGTGAGCAATCTGATCAAGGTTATGGGAGGATGAGATTTGAGCCTTGAATTTTAAACCCCATGTTATGTGTTGAATGCTCGCCTTTCGTTTTGGTGTCTCAATACCTCAGTGATTGTTCGTTGGTTAGCGGTTGATCGACAAAACCCTTGGTGTCCGGGAGTTAGTAATCCGGAACGAGGTGGAATCCGGAACAAGCCCAGAATGAGGCGGAATCCGGATCGAGCCCGGAATAAGGCGGAATCCGGATCGAGCCTAGAATGAGGTGGGATCCAGAACGAATCCGAAGTAGGAGGGATCCGGAACGAATCCGGAATCGGCAGGATCCAGAATCGAAGCGGGGTCCGCAACTTTGGTTTCGGATTCAGGGTTTCTTTGGAGTCGGGTTTATTCATGGAATTGTTCAGATTGTTGAGAGTGTCAACTTAGACTTATTGCCCTTATTTTCCTTAAAATTTTAGGTGTCCCTTCTAGAGATCAGAAGCCTAAGTAAGAAGTGTTGAGCAATGACGACATGTGAGTTTTCCTAACTAAATACGTATTTTAAACGTGTTTTCTGATGTAAGTAAATGAATATGAGATGATATGCTTTATTATATGAAAATGTGTGTATGGAAGTTACTCGAGATGTATGCATACATTGTTTATAGATGTAAAGTGGCTAAGTCGGGGAGTGTGGCCCGCCAGTACTCATACCGGGGGGGTGTGTCCCGTTTATGCCATGGGAGGTGTGACCTAGTAAGGCATCGTGAGACTGACACATTGTCGCCATTGCGGGACTTCAGTGTGCCATTTACATGTGCAGTTTATGTGAAAGCTGATTGTTTAAAGTTGTTGTTATAATGGTTATGAATGTTTTACATTTGTTGATGAAACTGTGCCACTAGAGGGAGCTCACTAGACCTCACGGTCTAACCCTCGCTTAATAAGGGCAAAGAGAAGGCGTGAGAGTGAAGCTGGGGACTAGAAGGAAGTCAACATAGTATAGTATGCCAGGCTTAGTATTCTAGAAATCTCAAGTGTGTATTGGGTTGTTTTCGAAAACCTTGTTTTGTACTCGTATGTTTACGTTGTATTTCGGAGCCTTTTTGGAGAGTTATTTATTTCTTGTTGTTCAAGTGTTCTCTTTGAGTTGGGTTGTTACAACATCTGATGCCACATTCTGTCTTTCATGTGTCGAAAAATATGGCGTTTGCTAGCTCCAATGAGTGAAGGAATACCTAAATACTTACCTGTATTAAAAGGGTTATTGACATTAAAATTTGAGGTGGGGGGGGGGGTAGATTACTACTACACATGAGACCACATTTGTTAAAGTTAATGGTTTGTCCTAAAGATTTCTCGTAAGTAGAAAGGATCTATTTAAGAGATCTGCACTCATCACTAGAAGCTCTACAAAAGAGAAAGGTGTCATCAGCGAATAAAAGATGGGAGATAGGTGGGCCATTGCGAGTGACACGACACCCGTGTATTCTCCAATTGAGCACAGCATGGTTGATAAGAAACGAAAGACCCCCTCCATGCATATGATGAAGAGATAAGGGGACAAAGGGTCTCCTTGTCGTAAGCCACGGTTTGTGTAACATCCCAGGTGTTAGAGTTGTTATTGTATATATGTAAAGTACAAGGTCAATTATGTAATTACCTGTAACTTAGCTGTATATATAGGTTACTTATGTTTCAGTATTAGGTTAATTATCTTTTGTAATCTCTCTGATATATGAAAAGCTGCCGATTCCAGCCTCTCAACTCTTTCATGTACTTATCGATTAATCAACTCACCAATTCTAACATGGTATCAGAGCTTTAGGTATGTATCATCTATCCTTCTGATTACTTGTTTGGTTCTTTGCATTGTTCGTCTTCTGCCTGTTTTAGTTTTCCGTGTTCGTCGAATCGCTAAGCCAGGTCTAAACTCCGAAACCGTCCAGACTCCGGCACCTGCTATTTTTTTTGTTACTTCCGAAACCACAATTCAGGTACTGCTTACGATTCTGGTACTGCTCCTAAACTCTTTCATTTCCGGAACTCTAGATTCTCGAACTGCCTTCCGGTACTGTCTTTTTCACTTCAGGAACTCCAAAATACTGGTACTGCTTTTCTCAATTCCGGAACCTGTTTCCTCTCAATACCGGAACTTGTTTTTATTTTTCTCTCTCAAATTCCAGAACCTGTCTTCATAATTCCGGATCCTGTTTGTTCTCTTTAATCCCGGAACATATTTTCCTAATTTCGAAACTCACATTTCGGTTCTCATATTCCGAAACACTTCTCTTGGCTATATAACAACAAAAGGACTGTGGGATTTTCTTGCAAAAAGGTACACTTCTACAGGCCTCTCACATCAATATCAGTTGTGGACTACCTTTCAGAAGAAAAGAGAACTTCCTGATCAGTCAATCAACTCATACATCTCTGAGATGCAAGTTCTTAGAGATCATTTAAGCTTGGGTGCACCTCAAATCTTTGACAACACAGCTCAGAAGTTTACTGCCTATTTTAGCCAACTGCATTTGATTACTATCCTAATGGGTCTCACTGATCGCTTTGAGAGCGTTAGAGCCTCTCTCCTACACATGCATCCTTTGCCTACTTTTGAAGAACCTATCACAGAACTACTCAGTGAGGAAACTCGCCTCCAACAACGTTTTCCTGTAATACCCCGGGTAAGTTCGTTAGTTGAAATCCTTTTTGTTAAGAAATTGTTAACTTTATAATAAGTAGGTTTAGAGTAAAAGTTGGTTAAATTGTAAGTTAAGGGGGTTTTAGTCATTAGTGAAGTGTTTAGGGGCTGAAATGGTAAATGTGAGGGGATATTGTCAACATGAAATCAGATATTTTCATTTAACCCAGAAATCAGTGTGTGCAAGTGTGTGTGTTTGGAGAGAAAAAGAAGAAAAAGGAAGAAGGGGTTAGGGCTTCAAATTGGACTACTTGGAAGTAAAAATTAAGGTATGTTTCTATTATGTTTTATGTTCATAATGGTTAGTAGATTGTTTCTATCGGTTTGGAATCAACAAAATCGAACTGGTATAAATCTTAGTCGAATTCTGGGTAAAAATAGGGATGAACAGCAGCAGTTTCCGGACACCATGAATGTGCCGGGTAATTTCTTTAGTAGTGTCCGGGTAGTTTTATTGGTGGTGTCCGGGTAAAGTTCTAAAGGTGTCCGGACGAGACTTTTATCCGGGTAAGTTCCTTTTTCTAATGTTTTCCGGATGGATTCAGATACCGGATGGTATCCGGATTACTTTGGTATCCGGATGTCGTCCGGATTGCGTAGGTTATCCGAAAAAGTAGTGTTGTCCAGAAAAGTAGTGTTGTCCGGAAAAGTAGTGTTGTCCGGATACTTTAGCTGTTTGAACAAATTTGAGGTTTCAGATACTTTTGATTGTCCGGATATAGTTTCCAATTGTAGTTTGAGTTAGGTTGTTCCGAAAACTTCCTGGGGGCGGCCCCCAGACCCCACAAGGGCATTGCCCCTTGACCCCATCCGCTATCCGGGTAGCGGAACCCCCGTATTAAGCCACGGTAGGGGAATATTTGAGGATAAGAGTTTGATAGATTATTTGGGATTCTCAGCCTGCTAGAGAATCTTATGTGTTCTATTTGGTAAAGAGTTATTGTATTTGAATTGTTTCAGATACCGTGAATTTGAAGTGAAGCTGAATTATTTGAGAAAAGGCTTGGGGAACGTTTTGATAAATCAAACAAGTGAGTTTTTACTTTAAAATGTTTTCAACTGGAATACATATATGTGTGGTTTGAGAATGTGATAAATGATGTGATTAAGTGCTTATAAATGACAATATGATATATTGAGATATATATTGTATTTATATGTATATTGCACTACTCGAGTATACGTTAGCCGAAACTATAGTCGGCGGAGGTTTGCTGTAGTTGTTGTACAGCGGTGTTTGCTGTAGTTGTTGTACAGTGGATTAGTTGGCTCGCAACCAACTAACATGGCCAGGAGAAATGAGAATGAGAAAGAGGATGAGTTGAGTACAGTACACGAGTCTTGATTGGTATTTAATTACGTATGATATATGTGTGTTTATATAAAGGATTTTATATAAATGGGTTTTATAATGATTGTGAAATGACAGGGATTTTCTCACTTAGACCGCTAGGTCTAACCCTCATTTTTGTTTTAAAAATATGTATTCCAGGTCGCGGATAAAGTAAGGGCAATTAAGAAGGATAGTCGTTGCTTAGCTTTTGGAAAGACTTGTGTTATGAAGATCATGAAGTGTTTTGTACTTATGGCTTTGTTGTTAGTCATAATGTAAATTATTTAGTCAAAAAGTTTGTACTGAATTACTTATTATGTTTAGGAAGACTATGGGACCGAATATGGATTATGATGTATCTTTTTGATGAAATTATGTTATGAAATATATGTTATTTGTATATATGGAATCGGGTTGTTACAGATGGTATCAGAGCCCTAGTTTAAGGGATTTAGGTACTAGTATCTGTACCTAGACTTAAACTGCATGTGAAGTAGGATGTCCCTATTATTGTAGAACCTTGGGATGTTAAATATAAAAAGGTAGAAGGAACATCATGTAAGGTAATTTCAGATTTACACCTGTCCAGTGTAATTGTGATCTTACAGGTACATGTTTGAACTGGAATACCTTGTTATATGGGGTATGTGCTTATGTGTATATTAACTTTGTTTGAATCAACAGAATGGCAAGTGGTACTCGACAAACGAATCAAGGGGGAAGAGGAGATCCTAATAGAACAAATCCGACAGTTCGGGCAAGAAGAAGAGGGAGAGAAAGAGGTAGAGGTAGGACAGGTGGTAGAGTCCAGGGGCGAGGCACATAATTTGTAACCAGGGACGATCTAGCAGCTGAAATGGGAAGGTTACAAGAAAATATTCAAGCCATGTTTAATCAGACTCATAATGTTGAAACGGAAAGACCAAATCCTAACCTGGAAGATGAAATGCCTATTACACCTACAATCACACCAGTACTAAGGAAGTGTGACTATAAAATGTTTCTCAGTTGTAAGCCTCCTACTTACTCAGAAGACCAGGACCCAGTGAAAGCAATGAGATGGTTGAAGGAAATAGAATCCACCTTCAAGACTTGTAAGTGCGCGGAAAAGGATATGGTACTTTATGGAACCGCAATGTTGAAGGGTGACGCTTTATACTGGTAGGAAGCTCATATATCTTCGAGAGGTTCGGACATATATTCTACCATCTCGTGGGAAGAATTTGTTATAGCTTTTCGGAAGCAGTTCTGTCCTCATGCAGCTGTTAAACAACTAGAGGGGGAGTTTATGAATTTGCAGCAAGGAAACTTATCTGTTCGGGATTACACTGCTCGTTTTCTGGAAAAATCTCATTTTGCAGAGTACTACGTTGCCACAGAGGCAATGAAAACAGAGAGGTTTATCTTCGAGTTGAATTCAGATGTCAGAAGGCTAGTAACTGCAAAGGGACCCGATACTTTCTCAGCTGCAGTAGATGTCGCGGAAGATGTGGAGCGAGATAATAGGAGGGATGCTGGTGATAAAGGTATGGGGAAGAGAAAGTGGGAAGGACCACAGTATGACCAGAAGAAGTCCAGGTTTCAGAGATACGATAACCTCCCGCCGTTTCGACCAACAGAAAAACCTTGTCCGAAGTGCAACCGGGTTCACCAAGGAAGTTGTCAAGTTGACCCTCGGATTTGTTATAAGTGTGGGAAGACAGGGCATATTGATAAAAATTGTCCAGTAACGCGGCTTTGTTTCTTGTGTAATTCTCCGGATCACCTTCAGTCGGATTGTCCGCGGGGAAGAATACATCAGGGTGGTACATCAGGGAGACCAGCGGTTGTTAGACCAGTAGTGCCAAGACTAGAACCACCAAGAACAAGGGGTCGTACATTTCAGATGACAGCTAAAGAAGCGGAGGAAACTCCGGATGTGGTTATAGGTACATTCTTCATAAACTCTACACGTGCTAAAGTGTTATTTGACTCCGGTACAAACCGATCATTTGGGTCTCCTTCATTTGCTGCTTATATGCATTTAAACCCTAAAGTCTTAGATCATGCTTTGATGGTAGATACGGCAAATGATAACCAAGTGACGGTTAAAGAGGTTTTTGATAAGTGTGTGATAAATATAGAGGGATGTGAAGTACCTATACAATTATTCCCTATAGCCTTGATCGAGTTTGATGTGGTAGTGGGAATGGATTGGTTAGCTGAGAATCAGGCTAACATAGTTTGTGATAAGAAAATAATTAATGTTGTTTTACCTGAAAGAGGACCGGTAGTAATTTATGGTGATCGTAGCAATCATCAGTCTTGCCTTATATCTATGATAAAAGCCCGTAAGTGTGTTAGTAAGGGTTGCCAGAGTTACTTAGCTTATGTGATAGATATTAAGCCAGAAAAGAATAAGTTGGAAGATATTCCGATTGTTAATGAATTTCCTGAAGACTTGAATAGTCTTCCGCCTGTTAGACAAGTAGAGTTTGGTATAGATCTGATTCTGGAATCCGCTCCTGTAGCCCGTGCACCGTATCGGCTGGCATCTACAGAGATGAAGGAAATGATGGCACAACTGTAAGACCTATTCGATAAAGGTTTCATCAGACCTAGTTCTTCGCCGTGGGGAGCACCAGTTTTGTTTGTGAAAAAGAAGGATGGTTCGATGAGAATGTGTATTGACTACCGGGAACTGAATAAGCGCACGATCAAGAACAAGTATCCACTACCCAGAATTGATGACCTCTTCGATCAGTTAGTTGGAGCTTGTTATTTCTCCAAAATTGATCTAAGATCCGGTTATCACCAGTTGAAGGTTAAAGAAGAAGACGTTCTGAAGACTGCTTTTTGAACAAGGTATGGTCATTACGAGTTCTTAGTGATGCCGTTTGGACTGACGAACGCTCCGGTTGCCTTTATGGATTTAATGAATCGGGTATGTAAGCCGTATCTCGATAAATTCGTTATTGTATTTATTGATGATATCCTTATCTATTCCCGATCTAAAGAGGATCACGCACAACATCTTCGTTTGATTTTGGAGTTGCTGAAGAAAGAAAAGTTGTACGCTAAGTTCTTTAAATATGAATTCTGGTTACGGGAAGTTCAGTTTCTGGGGCATGTAGTTTCTGAAAAAGGCATTCAAGTTGATCCGATGAAGGTAGAAGCGATTGAAAAGTGGGAACCGCCGAGAACGCCAACCGAAGTACGAAGTTTTCTGGGTTTAGCCGGCTACTATCAAAAGTTTATAAAGGACTTCTCTCGTATCACGACGCCTTTGACTAAGCTGACTCGAAAGAATCTAAAGTTCGAATGGAAAGCAAAACAGGATGAAGCATTTCGAATACTGAAAGAGAAACTCTGTAGCGCGCCGATACTAGCATTACCTGAAGGTTCTGATGACTTTGTTGTCTACAGTGATGCTTTTAAACTAGGATTGGGATGTGTGCTTATGCAGCGTGGAAAGGTTATTGCTTATGCTTCTCGTCAGTTGAAGGATCATGAAATACAGTATCCTACGCACGACATGGAGCTTGCAGCAGTTGTCTTCGCATTGAAGATTTGGAGACATTATATTTACGGTTCTAAATGTCAAATCTTTACCGATCATAAGAGTCTCCAACATCTTTTTAACCAGAAGGAATTAAATATGAGGCAAAGAAGATGGCTAGAATTGGTGAATGACTACGACTGTGAAATTCTTTATCATCCGGGAAAGG
The DNA here is from genome assembly GCA_033807775.1 of Saussurea involucrata. Taxonomy (NCBI): domain Eukaryota; kingdom Viridiplantae; phylum Streptophyta; class Magnoliopsida; order Asterales; family Asteraceae; genus Saussurea; species Saussurea involucrata. The sequence goes on from CM066318.1 coordinate 105,140,938, forward strand.
CGAATGCGGTGGCCGATGCACTGAGTCGTCAAGAAAGAAGTGGGACAATAAAAGCTATTTCACTACGAGCTGACCTTCTACCTAACATCTTTGACGAATTACTGAAGTGTCAAATAGAAGCCTATCAGGAAGAACATTTGAAATCAGAACGGTTAGTGGGGCTGTCAGCATTGCTAGTAAAAGATGACCGTGGGTTGTTGTGTCTAGGGAACAGAATTTGGGTGCCTCGTATGGGTGGATTACGTGATCGTGTACTACAAGAAGCTCATCAATCTCGTTTCTCTATCCATCCAGGTACGAATAAGATATACAAGGATCTAAAACAATTTTATTGGTGGCCAGGAATAAAAAGAAGTATTGCTAAGCATGTGGAAGATTGTACTACTTGCAAGAAGGTACAGATTGAACATCAAAAGCCGTTTGGTCAGTTACAACGGTTAGAAATACCTATGTGGAAATGGGATCAGATTACTACGGATTTTATCACGAAGCTACCAAGGACTCCGAAAGGATTTGATGCCATTTGGGTGATCGTTGACAGGTTGACGAAGTCTTCTCACTTCCTACCAATAAAAGAAACTGATTCGTTGGAACGATTAGCTAAGTTGTATATCAATGAAATAGTAATCTCGATTATTTCTGATCGTGATAGTCGTTTTACTTCAAGATTCTGGAGGAGCTTTCAAAAAGAAATGGGTACACAGGTAAAGTTAAGTAGAGCGTATCATCCTCAAACTGACGGTCAGAGTGAACGGAAGATTCAGACTTTAGAAGACATGCCCTGGGCTTGTATTGTTGACTTTGGGGGATCATGGGATAAGCATTTACCGTTGATCGAATTTGCCTACAATAAGAGTTATCATTCCAGCATTCAAGCAACACCGTTTGAAGTATTGTATGGTAGAAAATGTCGAACGCCTTTGTGTTGGAATGAAGTGGGAGAGAAACAGTTAGCGGGGCCAGATATAGTTCAATTAACCGCATATAAGGTTACTCAGATTCGGGAAAGATTAAAAGTGGCTCAAGACAGACAGAAAAGCTATGCAGATCGACGCCGGAAACCGCTAGAGTTTCAAGTTGGGGATTTTGTGATGTTAAAAGTCTCACCTTGGAAATGAGTCATTCGATTTGGAAAGCAAGGTAAACTTAGTCCAAGGTACATCGGGCCATTTGCAATTGCAGAAAGGATCGGTGAAGTAGCATACAGGTTGGATCTTCCGCCAGAGTTTAGCAGGATTCATAACGCGTTTCACGTTTCAAATTTTCGGAAATGTTTGGTTACGCCAGATCAGGCCGTCTCTCTACCAGATATACAAGTGGATGAAAAGCTGAATTATGTGGAGGAACCGGAAGCCATAGTTGACCACAAAGTTAAAGTGTTGCGGAATAAAGAGATCAGACAAGTGAAGGTTCAGTGGAGACATCATAGAGGTCAGGATGCTACTTGGGAATCAGAATCAGAAATGAGAACTAAGTATTCTCACCTTTTTGCCTAACCGAATTCTGGGACGGAATTCTTTTGAGGGGGAGATGATGTAATACCCTGGGTAAGTTCGTTAGTTGAAACCCTTTTTGTTAAGAAATTGTTAACTTTATAATAAGTAGGTTTAGAGTAAAAGTTGGTTAAATTGTAAGTTAAGGGGGTTTTAGTCATTAGTGAAGAGTTTAGGGGCTGAAATGGTAAATGTGAGGGGATATTGTCAACATGAAATCAGATATTTTCATTTAACCCAGAAATCAGTGTGTGCACGTGTGTGTGTTTGGAGAGAAAAAGAAGAAAAAGGAAGAAGGGGTTAGGGCTTCAAATTGGACTACTTGGAAGTAAAAATTAAGGTATGTTTCTATTATGTTTTATGTTCATAATGGTTAGTAGATTGTTTCTATCGGTTTGGAATCAACAAAATCGAACTGGTATAAATCTTAGTCGAATTCTGGGTAAAAATAGGGATGAACAACAGCAGTTTCCGGACACCATGAATGTGTCCGGGTAATTTCTTTAGTAGTGTTCGGGTAGTTTTATTGGTGGTGTCCGGGTAAAGTTCTAAAGGTGTCCGGACGAGACTTTTATCCGGGTAAGTTCCTTTTTCTAATGTTTTCTGGATGGATTCAGATACCGGATGGTATCCGGATGTCGTCTGGATTGCGTAGGTTATCCGGAAAAGTAGTGTTGTCCGGATACTTTAGTTGTTTGAACAAATTTGAGGTTTCAGATACTTTTGAATGTCCGGATATAGTTTCCAATTGTAGTTTGAGTTAGGTTGTTCCAAAAACTTCCTGGGGGCGGCCCCCAGACCCCGCAAGGGCGTTGCCCCTTGACCCCATCCGCTATCCGGGTAGTGGAACCCCCGTATTAACCACAGTAGGGGAATATTTGAGGATAAGAGTTTGATAGATTATTTGGGATTCTCAGCCTGCTAGAGAGTCTTATGTGTTCTATTTGGTAAAGAGTTATTGTATTTGAATTGTTTCAGATACCGTGAATTTGAAGTGAAGCTGAATTATTTGAGAAAAGGCTTGGGGAACGTTTTGATAAATCAAACAGGTGAGTTTTTACTTTAAAACGTTTTCAACTGGAATACATATATGTGTGGTTTGAGAATGTGATAAATGGTGTGATTAAGTGCTTATAAATGACAATATGATATATTGAGATATATATTGTATTTATATGTATATTGCACTACACGAGTATACGTTAGCCGAAACTATAGTCGGCGGAGGTTTGTTGTAGTTGTTGTACAGCGGTGTTTGCTGTAGTTGTTGTACAGTGGATTAGTTGGCTCGCAACCAACTAACATGACCAGGAGAAATGAGAATGAGAAAGAGGATGAGTTGAGCACAATACACGAGTCTTGATTGGTATTTAATTACGTATGATATATGTGTGCTTATATAAAGGATTTTATATAAATGGGTTTTATAATGATTGTGAAATGACAGGGATTTTCTCACTTAGACCGCTAGGTCTAACCCTCATTTTTGTTTTAAAAATATGTGTTCCAGGTCGCGGATCAAGTAAGGGCAATTAAGAAGGATAGTCGTTGCTTAGCTTTTGGAAAGACTTGTGTTATGAAGATCATGAAGTGTTTTTGTACTTATGGCTTTGTTATTAGTCATAATGTAAATTATTTAGTCAAAAAGTTTGTACTGAATTACTTATTATGTTTAGGAAGACTATGGGACCGAATATGGATTATGATGTATCTTTTTGATGAAATTATGTTATGAAATATATGTTATTTGTGTATATGGAATCGGGTTGTTACATTTCCTCTGTCCTCCGATATTGTGCTCTATACTTCCCACTCAGGAAAGCCAAAGGGTAAGTGGCATAACAATGATCAGTCAAAGTCTGCAGGTAAGGGGAAAAATAGTGAGTGCACGTTCTGTCACTCTACATCTCACCTGCTTCTCAACTGCCCAGATCGCAAATTTCGTTGGTGTGGGATTACATAGCCACGACACTATGGGTCTTATTGTCCAAAGCATCCAAGGAACTCAGGTATTCAGAGGCAACAACTCCAAACTCAATCAGTTGCTGGATCAATCACTCGGGATACTTCTACGCCAGCAGTTCATGCACCATACAACAACTCATCGCCTGACCTCATGAAACTCATGCGCCGAAACCAAGAGCTTATGAAGCAACTCATGACAGGTTCTATGGGTATGAATTCCCAATGCAATACCTCCGCATCAGGTCACCCTTGGCAATTTGATTCTAGATGTTTTAATCACATGTCTCAAAGCAAACCTCCAAAATCTTATCATCAGTTCGTACCGCTGATGATACACGCTTGCCAGTTTCCTTCAGTGGAACTGTTTCCACCCCAAATATACAATTACATGATGTGCTACATATTCCTAATTTATTACTGAGTCTGATTTCAATTACTCAGCTTATGGAATCTGGTCTAATTGTTTTGTTTCATCATTCTGGTTGTGTTGTGCCGGATCCAAAGACCAAGCAGATCCTTGGAGTAGGCCGTAAAGTTGGTCGGATGATTTAAATGGTCTACCTCCGTCTTCCCTTACGCTCATCAAACTTTGTTGCTTTCGTTTCCAGTACTCCTTTATTTGAACTATGGCATGCGCGCCTACGACATTTATCTTTAGCTAGAATAAAATTGTTAGCTAGTTCAGGATTGTTAGGAAACACTTGTTCTGAAAATGTTTCTTGTTTATCTTGTCAACATGGAAAACATCATGCTTTACCTTTTCAAATTAATGAATTCAAATCTGCTTCTCCATTTGATCTTATTCACTCTGATGTGTGGGGACCAGCACCGCACCCATCCATGGGAGGTGCTCGATATTTTGTTATCTTTATCGATGATCACACACGTTTTACATGGATCTATCTCATGAAACACCGCTATGAGTTACCTCAAATATATATTACCTTTGCTCGTATGATTCTAACCCAGTTTTCCAAGCCTATAAAGATTCTTCGTGCAGATAATGCTATGGAATACAAAGAATCTTCTCTCCTCTCTTTTCTTCAATCTCAGGGTACTCTTTCTCAGTACTCCTGTCCCGGCACCTCTTCGCAAAATGGTCATGCAGAACAAAAACACCGTCACATCCTTGACACTGTCCGTACTCTATTAATCTCAGCCAACTGTCCAGAATGTTTTTGGGGTGAAGCTGCCTTCATGGCTGTCTACACCATCAACCAACACCTGACTCCCATCCTCAATCAAAAGTCTCCTTATGAAGTACTCCATGGGGTCTCCCCTGCATATGAACTCCTAAAAGTGTGGGGTTGTGCCTGTTTTGTTCAATTGCAATCTCATGAACATACCAAACTCGAATCTCGTTCTCGATTATGCTGCTTTCTTGGCTATGGTATTAAACACAAAGGTTATCGTTGTTAGGATCCAGTCTCTAAGAGACTACGTATATCCCGTCATGTCACATTCTGGGAACATCTTCCCTTCTCAACGGTGTCTAAATTTCAGGACACACCCTCTACTTCCTTCTTCACAGATACATCTATCTCATTGGACTCTCTCCAATTAGATCCCATAATCACCTCACCACCTGTTCCACCTCCTTCTGTCTCACCGCAATCTGAGCCTTCGTCTGTGCCATCTGATCATGATCAATCATCTACACCACCTCCAAGTACTAGTTCTGAGCCATCCACTAAGTCTATGGATCCTAGCTCTTCTCAATCACAGGGAGTACGACGCTCAGACCTGGTAAGACAAGTTCCTTCTCACCTTCGTGATTATCATTGTTATGCTAATCTGCTGGCCAATCATGAACACACTTTCTACATGGAATCTTCTTCTAACCCTGTTTGGCAGTAAGCTATGATTGAGGAACTTCAGGACCTTGACAAAGCAAATACATGGGAATTTGTACCTCTCCCACCGAGCAAGTCACCTATTGGTTGCAAATGGGTCTTCAAAATCAAAACAAAGTCTGATAGGTCTATTGATCGATATAAAGCACGTCTTGTGGCAAAAGGCTTCAATCAAGAATATGGCATTGATTACGAGGAAACATTTGCTCCTGTGGCTCGGGTCACCTCGGTTCGTAGTCTTCTCGCCATAGCTGCCACCAAAAGATAGCCACTTTACCAGATGGATGTCAAGAATGCCTTTCTAAATGGTGATCTCTTAGAGGAAGTCTACATAAGACTCCCTCCAGGTGTAACCTCTCGACAAGGTCTATTCTGTAATTACCTGTAACTTAGCTGTATATATAGGTTACTTATGTTTCAGTATTAGGTTAATTATCTTTTGTAATCTCTCTGATATATGAAAAGCTGCCGATTCCAGCCTCTCAACTCTTTCATCTACTTATCCATTAATCAACTCACCAATTCAAATTATGTGGGATCTTACAATCCACCCCCCTTGGGAGACCAACGCCCTCGCTGGCACACCAATTCGGTTCCCGACTCTGATAACATCTGTAGCACCCCAGACCAACCGTATCAGATATTGTTCGCTTTGTCTACACACCTGGACTAACGGTTTTAAAATGCATATGATAGGGGATGTATCAAGTCCCTTTTATAAGGCAACCTATGTTCCCCTCCCCAACCAATGTGGGATCTTACAATCCACCCCCTTGGGAGCCTAACGTCCTTGCTGGCACACCAGTTTGGTTCCCGGCTCTGATATGTAACACCCTAGACCAACCGTATCAGATATTGTCCACTTTGTCCACACATCTGGACTCACGGTTTTAAAACGCGTCTGATAGGGGAGGTATCAAGTCCCTTTTATAAGGAAACCTTTGTTCCCCTCCCTAACCAATGTGGGATCTTACAATCCACCCCCCTTAGGAGCCCAACGTTTTCGTTGGCACACCTGTCCGACTCTCGGCTCTGATACCATCTGTAACATCCCAGGAAACCGTATAAGATATTGTCCACTTTGTCCACACACCTGGACTCACTGTTTTAAAACGAGTCTGATGGGGAAGGTATCAAGTTCCTATTATAAGGCAACCTTTGTTCTCCTCCCCAACCAATGTGGGATCTTACAGTTTGGTATAATGGGACTGATAATCTGATCATTGACATGCACAAAGTACCGCACGGACTTCACATATGTCATAATCATGTTTACCCAAGGACTAGCAAAGCCTAGCTTGATCATGATTAGCCGTAAATTATTCCAATCCAATCTGTCGTAGGCTTTGTTAATATCGATTTTAAGAGCAACGTAACCTTCCTTCCTCTAGGTGTTGCGTTTCATACTATGGAGCATCTCAAAAGCAAGCAGCACATTATCAGTAATCAAACGACCTTTAATAAAAGTCGATTGGTTCTTCAAAACAACTTTGGGGAGAATGGGTTTGAGACGGTTTGCAAGAACCTTCGTCAAAATTTTAAGCACAACATTACAAAGAGCAATCCGGCAGAGATCATTCATCAAAGACGGTTCCTCACATTTAAGACTCAGAGTGATTATAGTGCCGTTGAGACCCTCCGGTAAAGTACCTTGCAGAAGCCAAGTGACACACCCATATCAAAAATCTCATCCCCGATGGTACTCCAAAACTTTTGAAAAAAATCACGGATTGAACCCATCGGGGCCCGATAATTTATCTGGGCCCAGTGATTTATCTGGGTGCATTTAGAAGAGAGCAATACAGAATTCTTCCTTTGTAAACGCGACATTTACCCAGCTATTACGCCAGTCGTAAGCTTTGGCTTCACACAGTGGGTAACCAACTTGGGTGTTCCGCCACTAGCAAAAAAATGTTCGTAAAATAGCTTAAGGCAAGGTTGCAAAGGATTCCATTATCCGAGATCCATTGGCCCGAACCATCCCGAAGTTGGAGAATGTGGTTCCTCTTGCGACGACCGTTGGCATAGGCATGGAAAAATTTAGTGTTCGAATCCTCTGCACTTAGCTAAAAGAACTTTGGAACGTTGTCGCCAATGATCCTCTACTCTGAGAAGGAAAGAGAGAGAGTAGCTTATTATTAGCTTCACCAAAAGCATAGATATCATTAGGGGCATTACTGACCCTTAACCGAGATAAGTTTTGTTTACATTTCGCAAGTTCCCTTCTATGCAAGACATTAAGATTTGACCCCACTTGGATAAGCATTTTGTCAAAGCTGAGGACCTTCTTTTAAGAACCTACAATTTTTTTTTGGAAACCTATAACATTTTGATAAACTTGAGAACTAGTGCATCATGTGCTATTTCATATGATTTTTTGCATCTAAAACTATGATTTAGAACATTATTTAACATATATTTCTTTTATAATTTCTTTGCTTCACATGTACTTAGTTCACAATGTGCACATTTTTGACGTATTTGTGAAATAAAAAAACACATAAAAAGTTTCACATTGTGAAATAAATACATATGAAACAATCACATTGTGAAATGAATATATATTATTCAATACATTAAATATTAAGCTTATATGAAAAAAAAAACAAGTGAAACAAAACCATAAGACATAAGTTCTCATAAATATCATAAATATTAGAGTTCAATTCTAAAATTATTAAGTCCATATGAGGGATAAAAAAAGAAGGGGGTGGGTGCAATTAAACTCAATGTATGAAACCCTAAATGTAATTTTGAATTAGGAGACCCGATCAAATCAACTAATTTTCATCTGCTATTATTTTAACTAGTGTTGGGTCCGTACGATGCACGGTGACAATAATGTGTTTTAAAGATAATAAACCGAGTTAAAATGAAACGTAATTCATCAGTTAATATATATTGATCAAAAAATAAACCTAGTATGCTTCATTGATTACTCTTTTGTTTTGCACTATAATATTTACCATTTGGTTGGTTTTGATTTCGACCATGGTTACAGATAACCATTCATCCCTCTTTTTACATCCATTATCTTCTTTCAAACTATCATATTCCTACCAATTTGGGATGATGAAAATCAACCTTATTTCTAGATTTGAGTAATACTCAAATCTCGTGTTGTCAAATCATCATCATTGATTTCATTTTAACCATGCACCATAATTTTACCATTTGGTTGGTTTTGTTTCCATCTAAGGTTATAAAGTGCAAAATCTTCCATCCCTATTTTTTTTATACCCATAATTTTCTTTCAAACTATCATATTACCAACAAAGGGGATGATAAATCTCAACCTTATTACAAAATTCGAGAAATGCTCACACCACATGTTCCCAAGTCATCAACGTTGGTTTCACTTTTAAATTTGCACTATAATTTTAATCATTTGATTGGTATTGATTCCAACCATTGTTATAGATTTCAAACCATCCATCATCTTTTAATACATATCATTTTCTTCCAAACTAACATATTCCCACCAATGTGAGATGATTAAACTCAAACTAAAGGTTTTTTGTTTAGTCCTAGGTGGCGACCCGGCCCAAATACTTGTATTCGCTAAAGGCTTTGGCTTTACTCAAAGAAAAGACTTGATCCAAGGAACTATACAAGTATGGTGGAAAGCCTACCTCAAGATTTGAGGAATAATCAAACCTCATGCTTTCAAGTCATCATCCTTGGTTTCACTTTTAATTTTGCACTATATTTTTTTTATCATTTGGTTGGTTGTTATTCCAACTATGGTTATAGATTTCAAAAACTTTCATCACCCTCTTACATACTCATCATCTTCTTCCAAACTATCATCTTCCCACATTGACGAAACTTAACCTTATTTCAAAATTTGACGAATACACAAACCTTATCTTGCCAACAACATGTGTCAGGATCGATTCCAAACAAGAATAATTATACTTAGAAATCAGAATTAAAGAATCTTGCGGAATAGAACTTTAATTCAAACACACTCAATGAACAACTAATCAGAAAACACAATCTGTTTGTATTCAATACTTCAACTCACAAGTTTACAACCAAACCTCAATCTTGTTGAACAGGCTCAACAAGACGATTTCTACTTCTCTAGAAATAGGGTTCTAAACCTTGAGGTTAATTCTCTCTAAAACAAAAACGAATTCTGAATCTCACCGAATAGCTATCTATCAAAATCTATTTATACTAAATAATTACAAGATAACTATCAAAACAAAATTGATCTTCAGAATATTCTTTCATGCTTATCTTCAATCATTCCATCTTTATCTCCAACATTCTCGCATTCCATAATTATGATCACAAGCAGCATTAACATCGTTATGCACAAGCAGTACTAACATTGTTCCAGCAGCATTAACTTTTACTTGTAGTACTAACCTTGCTCTGGCAGTACTAACCTTGCTCTGGCAGTAGTATTGTTGTTCTGGCAGTACTAACCATACTTGGAAAATATTCAGTTCCCAACAATCTCCCCCTAACTTGACTTTTTAGGTTGAGAAGTCAAGTTCTTCAGACGATGCTTCCAAAACCTAATCATGAACACATAAATCAGGATTCAAACCCAGGCTTTGATTGATAATCCTTCTCACCAAGTATCTTCCCATTTCAGAATCCTTGTTGCAAGCCAACTTAGCATGTAGCATTCCATTCAACCTTTTCTTGCTGTGCTTGTATGCAACATCCACCAAATAATACTCATGATATGTATAGTCAAGTGTGATGACATACACTCCACATTTTTCAATGAGCATCCAGTTGGTAATGGCTTGAAAATTTCTTTCTATCATATACTGAACTGCTTCTGGTTTGAACATTAGGCACAGGTATTCAAGAACCAATTTGGTGATAGACATCCCTTTCTCATTCAGCATATTTCCATACAGCTTCATTCCAACCTTGTACATCTCCTCTACGTCAGATCTAGAGCACATTCTGATAAGTCTTCCCCATGTAGAACAGACCTCATACTTCCCATCTGCTCTTTTGACTCTAATGTACTCCTTTCTCTGATCTACCAAGGTATCCCAAAATATGATCTCAGGAGGCATGGAATATAATGGGTCAACTTTGATTGGATTAGTATCAACCATAGTGATATACATATCACATTGAGCATTACTTGGTTGACCTGATGGAGTTGCTACTTCTTCTTCAGCAACCTTTGTATCATCTTTCTTTTCTGGAACATCCTCTTCTTTTTCTTCTTCTACCACTGGTTCTACCCTAGGTTTCTTGACAAATTTACTCTTGGTAGCTATAGACTTGGTTCTTGTTCTTTTCAGTGACACCAGCTTTTCACCCAGGGTTTCTTCTTGCTTTTTAGGAGTGTCATGTTTGGCTTTAATCAAAGCCTCTGCAACTTCAACTTCTTCCAAAGTAGGCTTTTTAGTTTCTGTTGCTTCCTTTGTTTCTGCTGCTTCTTCCTTTGTAGATACTGCTTCTTGCATGGTTTCTGCTGCTTCTTTTGTTTCTGCTGCCTCTGGAATGGTTTCTGCTGCTTCTTTTGTTTCTGCTGCTGGTTCAGTTTCTGCTTCTTTCTGAATTTCAGCAGCATTAACCTTTTCTGCTGTTGGTTCAGTTTCTGCTTCTTTCTGAATTAAAGCAGCATTAACCTTTTCTGCTGCTTGATCAGTTTCTGCTTCTTTTGCAATTTCTTCAACACACTCATTCTCCCCCTTTTCCTGTGCACTCTCCATGTTGAATTCAGCTTCTGACTCCCCCTTTTTGGGAGCATCATTGTTGGGGCTTCTTCTTTTAAGAACATACTGAGCTTTCTTCTTCCTGTGCATCAACTTTGTAATCAGCTTCTTATGCTTCTCAAGCTGTGTTTGTTGATATAGGACCACTTTCTTGAGTCCATCTATCTCCTTTTGCTGACTTACAACATCTGTGTTGATATTGGCAATGGTTTCCATCAATTCCTCATATGTATATCTATCCTCACCTTGTTTAGGAGTTTTTACTTCCTTTAAAGGATCACTGGAAATTTTAGTAGGTATCTTTTGCCTAGCAAAAGCACTGCCTACCCCTGTGGTTTCTTGGCACCTGGGACCTCTGAATGATTTCTCATTCTGAGTTGCCGTGAGGAAGGTCTTAGTTATGTTACCACTGTCATTCTCTGTGCTAGCAGAAGTAGTGGCAGCCTTGCTACTCACATGCTCAACCTTCTCCTTAGTGAGCACCTTCTTGGGGTTGGGAGACACCCATGTGGTTTCCCTTTCGATATTCTCTGTTGGAGAATGCTCCAATAGAGGGCTTAACGGCTTTGGGCTTGTAGGAGGTACATCAAGGGAAGGAGCCTTGTGTACCATTCTTCTTGTAAACTTTTTGGTTATGAGAGGAGTGGGTCTTTGAAGAATGGACTGAGGAATTTCTTTGGTGATTGAAGGTGGGGTTTGGCTATCAGTGGGTTGGTCTAATGAGGGCCTTGACCCTGATGCCATACCTTCTTGTGTGTGGGACACACCCATCATTGTAGAGAACAATGGAGTGTCAACTCCTTCCGAGTCCCTGGAAGTTCTTCTCATATTTGAGAAGACCTTTCCTTTAGGGGGTTTAGGTACATATACCTCAGTAAAGTGAGGCAAATCCGTCAATTCCTGAGTAATCACTGCTTGGACAAACCTTGGGTACATATAAAAACTCTTTTTGGATTCCAGGTTTGACACAAGATCATTGAAAATCATTTGTGAAAAATTAAACTTCCTGGCAGTGGCCAGGCAGACCAGGGCATAAGCAATGGTACTGCTAAACTCACTCCATCCAGTAGTTTTCTTTGAAATGCAATGCATTAAGGTATGAACAAAGAATCGCCATTGTGTAGAAAATTTAGACTTGAAAAACTTAAAGATTCCAATGGGACCTTCATACCCCATTCTCGTTAAAGTTGAGTATAGATCGTCATTAGGAATAGACGTCATACCTGAGGCATCATCCAATCGAAGAGTGATGCGAATAAGCTCCTCTGTAACATTCAAGGGTTTGTCACACACCCTTGTTTTGATGATTTTCTGCCCATCTTCAGACACCACGGTGGCATTTTCCCAGAACTGCTTCTGATGCTCGGTGTAGATTGTCGGGGTCACCGTTAGGGCATAGGATATATGCGTGTTTTTGAGGAAATCCACAATGTCGTGAAAACCTGCGGACTGTTTTGGCTTCTGGAGCATGGCAATCTCGTTGTGTTCGTCGATAAACTCCATTGTACCTGAGGATTCTTGACAGAAAACAAAGATTCTTGGGAGAGAATAGTTAGAAAGAGAGAGAGATGAATAGAATTCAAAGAGACGTTATGAACTTTGGTGGGCTGAAAGAGGTATTTATAGCAGTATTAGCCCTAATTTTTCTTTTAAAGCAGTATTAATGACACATGCAGTATTAAGTACGAAGCAGTATTAACTATGTACTGGCAGTAGTAACTATGCACTAGCAGTAGTAACTATGTACTGGCAGTAGTAACTATCCACTGGCAGTAGTAACTATGCACTGGCAGTAGTAACTATGCACTAGCAGTAGTAACTATGTACTGGCAGTAGTAACTATCCATTGGCAGTAGTAACTATGCACTGGCAGTAGTAACTATGCACTGGCAGTAGTAACTATGTACTGGCGGTAGTAACTATGCACTGTTCAGCACTTGTCAATCTGAGTCAACAGAAGATCCTGAGAAAAAGAGTTAGTAGTACCAAAAATAGAAGGAAATACATGTATAAAAACTGAAAACATGACTTTATTCAAGGTTGATCATGCCCACACTTGTTACCAAGAAAGTGAATCTACCCACATCAAAAGCTTTTGTGAATAGATCAGCAAACTGGTCATTGGTATGAACTTTAGCAACTTGAATTAATTTCTTTTCATTACAATCTCGAATAAAGTGATACCTGATCTCTATGTGCTTTGTTTTTGAGTGTTTGACTGGATTGTTAACAATGCTAATAGCACTGTTGTTGTCAATGAAGATTGGAGTGTGAAGAAATGTTACCCCATAGTCCAACATCTGATTCTGTATCCATAGAACCTGAGAGCAGCAGCTTGCAGCAGCTATATACTCAGCTTCTGTTGTAGATAAGGACACTGTGGTTTGTTTCTTACACTGCCAAGATACTAGTCTTGCACCCAAAAACTGACATCCACCTGAAGTAGACTTCCTATCCATGTTAGCTCCACCCAAGTCACTATCTGAGTATGCAAGTAAATCAAAGGATGACTCATAAGGATACCAGAGACCTAATCTAGGTTGCCCTCTTAGGTATCTAAATATCCTCTTGACTGCATGAAGGTGTGATTGCTTTGGTGTAACTTGAAATCTGGCACATACACATACTGGAAACATAATATCTGGTCTAGAGGCTGTGAGATACATGAGTGATCCAATCATTGATCTGTAATGATAGACATCCACATCCTCCCCCTCAAGATCAGCATTGATCTGTTTGTGTGTCTCCATTGGTGTGCTAGCTGGCTTTGAGTCTGATAATCCAAACTTATCCAGGATGTCTTTCACATATTTGGATTGGCATATGAAAATCCCATCCTTCTTCTATTTCACCTGAAGCCCAAGGAAGAAAGTAAGTTCACCCATGGAACTCATCTTGAAGCTCTTGTGCATTAACTCCTCAAAGTCTTTACACATGTGATCATTTGTGGATCCAAAGATAATGTCATCCACATAGATCTGAACAAGTAGGGTGTTCTTCTTTTTCCTTTTAATGAATAAGGTCTTATCAATGATTCCTCTTTCAAATCCATTTTCCAAGAGATAGGTAGACAGGGTGTCATACCATGCTCTTGGGGCTTGATGTAGACCATAAAGTGCCTTCTTTAACTTGTACACTCTGTCAGGATACAATGGATTCTCAAATCCAGGGGGTTGACAGACATACACTTCTTCATCTATAGTCCCATATAGAAAAGCACTTTTTACACCCATCTGGTAGACCTTGAACTTCATATATGAGGCATAGGCTAGAAACAACATAATTGCCTCAATCCTTGCAACTGGAGCAAAGACTTCCTCATAGTCTATACCCTCTTCCTGAGTATACCATTGTGCAACCAGCCTGGCTTTGTTCTTGATCACAATTCCTCTCTCATCCTTCTTATTTCTGAAAATCCACTTGGTGCCAATTGCCCTATGACCTTTTGGAAGGTCCACCAAGTTCCAAACATTCTGTAGCTTGAACTGTAGCAGCTCCTCTTGCATTGCTTCTATCCAACTTGGATCTTTCATAGCATCATAAGCCTTTTTGGGCTCAATTTGGGATAGAAAGCAAGTGAGTACAGTATTAACTGTATTTTGCTGATCTTGTAGCTCTTGAAGTCTGCTTTGATTCCTAGTCATCATGGGAGAAGCAATGTCTCCAATTACCAACTCAGGAGGATGATTTATCTGAGTTCTTGATGGATGACCAGATTCCTCTTGTAAGTTCACATCCAGATTTGACTCATTTAAGTCTGGATTTTCTTCAGCTTCTTCAGTCACTTCAGACTCTCTGGAATTTGGACTTGAAGGCTGATTTTCCTCTATTCTTCTCTCTTCTTCATTCTGAATGGGTTCAGCTTCCTTTTCTTGTTCACAGAAGTCAACAGGATCAATGGTAGGGAGTGGAAATATCACAGACTGAATTCTGTGATCTGATGGTGGTGCATCCCTTTGTCCTGCATTTACAACACTACTGATACCCAAAGAATTAGTGAGTGAATCAATGTCAAATAGCCAATCAGGGCCTGAACCAATAGGATTTGGTGTGTTCTCATTGCATTTGACATTGTCACTTTCTTCAATTATTCTAGAAGAGGTATTAAACACACTGTAAGCCTTACTCTGAGATGAGTAACCAACAAGAAAACCATCATCTGCTTTGCTATCAAACTTACCTAAGTGAGATTTGGTATTGAGAATTGTACAAGGACACCCAAATGGTTTGAAAAATCCAATAAATGGTTTTTTTTTTCTGAAAAAGCTCATAAGGTGTCTTGTTTTTAGGCTTTATTACTAAAACTCTGTTTTGGACATAACAAGCAGTATTAACTGCTTCTGCCCAAAAAGTAGTGGGTAGTTTTGAATCAGCTAACAGAGATCTAGCAGCCTCAATCAGTGTCCTATTCCTTCTCTCAGCAACACCATTCTGTTGTGGAGTCCTAGGAGCACTGTATTGTCTCTCAATTCCTTTTTCCTCACAAAAGGTGTTTAGATCAAAGTTTTTAAATTCAGTCCCATTATCTGATCTAATGACTTTCACTTTTTGATTTGATTGGTTTTCAATTCTAAGAATAAAAGATTTGATCAGTCCACTTGTCTCATCTTTAGTTCTCAGAAAATATACCCAAGTAAATCTAGAGTAATCATCAACAATAACTAAACAGTATGACTTCTTGCCAATGCTCATGACATTTGTAGGGCCAAACAGATCCATATGCAACAACTGAAGAGGATTTGAGATAGTGTTTATCTCTTTGGACTTATGAGAAGTTTTGTGTTGTTTGCCTTTGAGACACGCAACACAATGATCATCACATGAATAAACTTTTGATGGTAAACCCCTAACAAGATTATTTTTAACAAGTTTATTCATTGTTTTAAAATTCATGTGACACATCCTTCTGTGCCAAAGTGATGATTCATCCATTGAAGCTTTTGATACCAAACAGTTTAGGGATGAATCAGATGAAACACTTTCTAAATCTAAACAATACACATTATCCTTTCTAGGAGTTCTCAATAGTATCATGTTTTCATCAACTACTTTGAATCCAGGAGCAAGAATAATGCATTCAGAATCAGTAAATAATATACTATGTTTCTTGTCACAGACCTGTGATACACTTAACAGGTTGTATCTCAATTGCTCAACATAGTAAACATCCTCAAATGTCATCTTACCTTTTGATACATCACCTTTACCACTTATCTTACCTCATGCAGGATTATTCCCAAAAGCAACATGTCCTCCATCAATTTTTTTTTTGAAATTCTTGAGGCAGGCCATGTTACCTGTCATGTGCCTGGAGCAACCACTATCAACATGCCAGAGGCTCTTCCCCTTGAGCTGTTGGTTGCCCAGCACATAAGATAAATCAATTAGTTTTTATTGGGAACCCAAGCCAAAGTGGTCTTGGGTCTCCCTTGCTCATCAAAGTACTTACATTCAGTTTGGATAAGTTTTTCAACCTGAGGAACTTCAGTACTGGAGTACTTTGTCAAGATGATTGGTCTAGCAGCACAAACACTAGAAGCAGTATTATCTTTAGAAGAAGTACTAACAGTGTTAGCAGTACTAACACTGCTAGCAGCAGTATTGCTTCTAGAAGAAGTACTAACAGTGTTAGAAGCACTAACACTGCTAGCAGCACAAACATTAGAAGTAGTATTATCTTTAGAAGAAGTACTAACAGTGTTAGCAGTACTAACACTGGTGCTTTTAGGAACCCACATTGTGACACATTCTTTTTCAGTCTTTTTCCTCATGTGGCTTTTGGATTTAGCTTGTTTCTTAGCCACATAGTTCCTTACAGGCTTCCTATAACCATTTGATTTTTGAAAAGTTCTTTGAAAATTTATCCTTTGGTTAATAGGATTGAAATAACAGTGTTTGGCAAGGTGATTCAATTTGCCCCAGATAAAACAAGGTTTTGGTCTGTTAATCCTTTGCAGATCAACTCCTTGTTTTTGAGCCCACTGATTATTCCAGTTTCTTTGATTTCCCCTCTTTTTATCATGTTTTTGGGGCTCATTCTTTTGAGAATTCTTGCAAGAACAATGTTCACAAGTATTGGAATTCACAACAGTGGTCTGTGTATAATGAACTCCCTTTCCTTTTTCAGATCTTTTCATCTCATTGTTCTTATCCCAGGGACTTCCACCTTCCTCATTAGTCTTGATGTAATTCTCTAAGGGGATCTCACCACTGACATTCTTGTTCCTTTTCTTAGACTCTTCTTTTTCAGTTTTATCCTCAACAACAACTTCATCTAATGGATCTACTTTAGTAGCTCCTTCAGGTAAGTCCTTCCTATCCTTGGTTTCTAACAGGTCTGACCTAGGAGGGATGTATGTGTTGTTGTAGGGTGGGGGTGTGGCATTGTACCCTAGGCCTGGTTTCATCTTACTGTGGATTTGAGCATTTATTATGGTGTCCATGACTTTAGAAGCACATGAAAACTTTTCAACATCAAGTTTTACTTTCTCAAGTTCTTCTTTTAATTTCTCACATTCCTCCCTAGACTCTTTTAGTTGGAACTCCAGACCATTCCTTTCCTACTTCCAGTAGTTTGTATCATATGAGTGTTGAAGTTCATTGGCTTGAAAAGCCTTAATTTGTTCTTCAAACCTCTCAACAATCACTACATAGTCTCTTCTATCCTTTTCTAATCTCTTAAGGTCATCACACATTCCCTGGTTGTGATCTATATACCTTTTCACAGTGTCTATACAAGCTTGAGAACATAGATTAGATTTTACCTCAGTAGGAAGATCTGAGACTTCTGCCATGAGTGCATGATTCTGAATTGCCTCTTCTTCTTGATCACTCCAATCAAATCCCATTCCTTGTTGAGAAACAAGGGCTTGAACAGAGTTTCTGTTCTGGTTGAAGCTTCCAGTCTGAGCTTGTTGAATGTTGTTTTGAGATACTCCACCTATGCATTCTCTGGCAAAGTGTCCCATCTTATGACACTTGTAGCATTCCACCTTAGACTTGTCAAACCCAGCACCATCTTCTCTTCTTTGGGAAACGTTGTTTCTCCTAGTCCTCTTTATAAACTTCTTCACCCTCATAGAAAGCATAGCCATCTGCCACTTGATATCCATCTCCTCAAGATCATCAGCATTAATCTGTTCTAAGTCATCATTAATTAATGAGGAGTTAACATGACTAGAAAAGAAAGCTTCTAGTACAGAATCATTGGCCTTCTCCTGATTGACTCCACCAGCAGTACTAACTGATTCAGGGTTAGTAGTAGAATCAGTTGATGCTGATAGGAGTGCAACATTATACACATATCCTGAGGGCTTCTTCTTGGCTTCAACCTCTGCTTCAAATACCCTAAGATCATTGTAAAGATCATCGAGCTCTTTATCTTCTAACTGGTCATTCTGTCTGAAAGACACAGTATACATTGTCCATTCCTCACCTAATGATCTTAGAAACTTCCTGTTTACATCATCAGCCTCCATACGAACTCCAACTGTAGCCAATTCTCCAATCAACTTATTAAATCTATCAAAAGTTTGAGTCATAGACTCATTCTTTGTAGAAGTAAAATTTTCATATTGTTTCTTAAGAATTGCCTTCTGGTTCCTCTTGGTGCTCTTGGTACCAGTGAATCTCTTTTCCAATGCATTCCATAAACTCTGAGCATCAGTGCAGTGATGAAATTGGTGCTGATACTCATTGGGAATAGCCAAAAGCAGAGTGCTTAAGGCTTTCATCTCTGTTTGTCTAACCTTTCTTTCTGCATCAGTCTTTGGAGGAGGTCTTTTGCCATCTGGTCCAACCCTTCCTTCAGCACATGGACCATTCTCTATAATATCCCAGATGGAATAATCAGTAAGCAAAATATACTGCTTGATTCTAATCTTCCACATGTCAAACTCATTAGGCCTGAGCATGGGAACCTTTGAAACAAGAGTACTGTTTGATTCAACTGTGTTGTCCATAATGATTGTAGATTTCTAAGAAACCTTGCTCTGATACCACTTGTCAGGATCGATTCCAAACAAGAATAATTATACTTAGAAATCAGAATTAAAGAATCTTGCGGAATAGAACTTTAATTCAAACACACTCAATGAACAACTAATCAGAAAACACAATCTGTTTGTATTCAATACTTCAACTCACAAGTTTACAACCAAACCTCAATCTTGTTGAACAGGCTCAACAAGACGACTTCTACTTCTCTAGAAATAGGGTTCTAAACCTTGAGGTTAATTCTCTCTAAAACAAAAACGAATTCTGAATCTCACCGAATAGCTATCTATCAAAATCTATTTATACTAAATAATTACAAGATAACTATCAAAACAAAATTGATCTTCAGAATATTCTTTCATGCTTATCTTCAATCATTCCAACTTTATCTCCAACATTCTCGCATTCCATAATTATGATCACAAGCAGCATTAACATCGTTATGCACAAGCAGTACTAACATTGTTCCAGCAGCATTAACTTTTACTTGTAGTACTAACCTTGCTCTGGCAGTACTAACCTTGCTCTGGCAGTAGTATTGTTGTTCTGGCAGTACTAACCATACTTGGCAAATCTTCAGTTCCCAACAACATGACTTGATACAAAAAAGGACTTCCTCCTTTCATATACATAATTTCAACTTTCAATTTTCCTTTTATCTCAAAAATGTGGGATAAGTAAACTTAACCATATTTTAAGATTTAAAAAAAAACATTTTGTAAAAAAAGAGTGTCTACTCATTTGAGCCAACAACATGATTTGCTACAAAAGTATGCATTCCTCTTTTCAAATAAACACTTTCAAATTTCAATTTCCCTTCTTTCCCTCAATGTGGGATAAACAAACTTAACCACATTTCATTGTTTGAGACTTCGTGGAATATTCAAATCTCATGATACCAAGTCATCTCATTTGTATTTTCGAATATATATATATATATATATATATATATATATATATTGAATGATTTATGTTGATTTTTTTCTTTCAATTTTCCTTATCTCACAATTTTGGAATAAATAAACTTAACCACGTTTCAAGATTTCAAAAAAACATTTTGCCTAAATAGTAATGTAACAACCGTGTCCAAGTGATATTAAATGGTGATATTGTGGTCAAGGTGTAAAAAGGACAAAAGTTGAAGAGGGACCATAGTGCAATTCTAAAAGATATAAGAGGGAACAAATCTCAAGGTTACCATACACCGACTTCATTTTCTTGTGGTTTTGCGACTGGAATCGAAAACTAGGGAGAACGAGGTGAACTCAAGAAATCGGCTAAGAAGTCTCCATTGAAGGTAAATCATGATTCTCCCTCTCTTTCGGTTCTCGTATTCATATTTCTACAATGATTTGGATTTGCTTAATGTGGATGAACACCACATTTTTCACTATGATACCTCGTATCAAGGTTTTATGAAGTTTTATGGGTTTTGGACCGATTAGAGGCCAAATGGTTGAATAAATAGATGTTTTAAGTTAGAAATATGAACATAATCAAGTATATTGTCAGGATCGATTCTTAACAAGAATTAAACTTCTTAGAAACAGAATTTAGAGAATCTTGCGGAATAGAACTCTAAATCAATAAAGAACAATCAATAGAAATTCAATAAACTGTATATAGATCAAACCGTTATTACTCACAAGTTTTACACCAAACCTCAATCTTGTTGAACAGGCTCAACAAGACGATTTCTACTTCTCTAGAAATAGGATCTAAGACCTTGAGGTTAATTCACTCTTGAATATCGAATTCTGTATGCTAACTATCTTCTATTTTTCTCATGTTTTTTTTAATAGCTATCTATCAATACTATTTATACAAAAGTAATTACAAGATAACCATAAAAAGTAACTTGATCTTCTGAATCTTCGTTAAGCATATCTTGATCAATTCCTTCTTTGTCTCCAAAAGTATCGCATACCAACTTTATCAACTCAGCAGTATTAATGATGATTTGACTCAGCAGCATTAACAACCTTCAGCAGTATTAATCTTCACAGTCTTCAAGCAGTAGTAACTCAGCTCAGCAGTACTAACCATGTCTAGCAGTAGTAACTTGGACTAGCAGCACTAACTTCAACTAGCAGCAGTAACTCTGCCCAGCAGTAGTAACGAAGAACTGGCAGTAGTAATGAAGACTTAGCAGTACTAACCATCCTTAGCATATCTTCAGTTCCCAACAATCTCCCCCTAACTTGACTTTTAGGAAAAGAAGTCAAGTTCTTCAGATGATGCTTCCAAAACTTAGTCATCATGTACACACAGATTAGGACTTAGGCCTAGACTCTGATTGAGAATCCTCTTTACCAAGAATCTACCCATTGCTGAATCCTTGTTGCAGGTCAGCTTAGTGTGTAGCATTCCCTGCAGCCTCTTCATGCTGTGATTGTATATTTCATCTACAAGATAGTATTCATGAGTTGCAGAGTCAAGGGAGATGACATATACTCCACAGTTTTCATAGAGCATCCAGTTGGTAATGACTTGAAACTGTGTGTTTAACCTATGCTGAACTGCTTCAGGTTTGAACATTTGGCACAAGAATTCAAGTACCATTTTAGAAATTGACATCCCTGGCTCAGTCAGCATGTTTCCATATATCTTCATCCCAACTTTGAACATCTCTTCTAAGTCTGATCTTGAGCAAGTTCTGACAATTTTTCCCCAAGTAGAAAATACTTCAAATTTTCCATCAGCTCTTTTTATCCTAATGAACTCCTTTCTACCATCTTTCAAAGTGTCCCAAAAGATGATTTCAGGAGCCTTAGATGATATTGGTTCAGCCTGAAGTGGAATTGGGTTAGATTCAACACTAGTAATGTACAAGTCACATTGGGCATCCGTTTGTGATTGCACATTGCCTGATTTCCCTGATGGAGTTGCCACTTCTTCTTCAGCAACTTTTCCATCAGATTTCACTGTTTCCTCCTGGGCCTTTTCTGCAGATGACTCCACCCTTGGTTTCTTTTCATTTTTCTTCTTTGTAGTTATGGGCTGGGTTCTTGGTCTTTTCTTGGACATCATCTTGGTTCTTTTAAGAGTTTTGACAGCCTCAGGAGTTGGTTCAGCTGCTTTAAGTTTTTCAGCAGCAATAACCATTTCTGCTGCTATGGCTGTTACTGCTTCTCTTAGTACCTGTAGTGATGCTGCTTCAATACAGTTCTTTACAATCCAGTAAATTTCTTCATCTATTTCAGCTTGAGTTGTAGTTACTGCTTCCTTCTCAGTTTCTGCTGCTTTGACTGTTTGGCCATCAGCAGCATTAACTGTTTCTGCTGCTTGTTCAACCTCAGCAGCATTAACAGTTTCTGCTGCTGTGGTTTCTGCTGCTGTGGTTTCTGCTGCTTTAGTTTCTGCTGCTTTAACACACTCTTCCCCCTTTTCTGTCTCACTGGTCTCCCCCTTAACCTGTGCATAGTCCATTTCCATATCAGTCTCTATGTGAGTAGTCTCCCCCTCAATTTGTGGACCCTTCAGTGTCAGTTCTGCTTCTGACTCTGACTCCCCCTTTTTGGGAGCATCATCAGTTGAGGTTCTCCTTCTTAGCACAAACCTTGCCTTTTTCCTTTTGTTCAGCAACTTGGTGACCATCTTTTTGAGCTTCTCAATTTGAGACTGTTGGTAGGTGACCACAGTCTTAAGTTGCTCAATCTCTTTCTTTTGTGCCATGACATCCAAGTTGATATTCCCTAAGGTTTCCATCAATTCCTCATAGTTATATCTATCCTCACCTTGTTTAGAAGTATTAACCTTCTTTAAAGGATCCTTGGAAGTTTCAGCAGAAGCCTTCTGCCTAGCAGAAGCACTATCTGCCCCCTTGGTTTCTTGGCACCTGGGTCCTCCTAATGATTTCTCATTTAGAGTTGCCATGGGGAAGGTCTTATTTATGTTACCACTGTCCTTCTCTGTGCTAGCAGAAGTAGTGGCAGCCTTAGCACCCATATGGTCATCCTTCTCCTTAGAGACCACCTTCTTGAGGTTGGGAGACACCCCTGTGGTTTCCCTGTTGATATTCTCAATTGGAGAATGCTCCAATTGAGGGCTTAAAGGCGTTGGGCTTTGAGTAGGTACAACAAGGGAAGGAGCCTTGTGCACCTTTCTTCTTTGAAACCTTTTGGTGATTGTGGGAGTGGGCTGTTCAAGAATGGACTGTGGGATGTCTTTTGAGATGGAAGGGTGGGATTGGTCATCAGTGGGTTGATCTAATGAGGGCCTTGATCCTGATGCCATACCTTCAGAGGGGTGGGACACAACCATCATTGTAGAGAACAATGGTGTGTCAACTCCTTCCGAGTCCCTAGGAAGCCTTTTCATATTTGAAAAAACCTTCCCTTTAGGGGATTTGGGTACATATACCTCAGTGAACTGAGGTAAGTCCATCAACTCCTTGTTAAGAACTTCTTGCACAAACCTTGGATACATGAAAAAGGTCTTTTTGGATTCCAAGTTTGATACAAGATCAGTAAAGATCATTGCTGAGAAATTGTACTTTCTGGCAGTGGATAAGCAGACCAAGGCATATGCAATGGGACTGCTGAACTCACTCCATCCAGTAGTTTTCTTGGAAATACAGTGCATCAGGGTATGAACAAGAAATCTCCATTGGTTGAAAAATTTAGACTTGTAGAATTTAAAAACACCAATGGGACCTTCATACCCCATTCTTTGTAAAGTAGAAAAGAGTTCTTCATTGGGAATAGAAGTTATACCTGAAGCATCATTCAGCTGAAGGGAGATGCGAATAACCTCTTCAGTGACTTTCAAGGGTTTATCACAAACCCTTGTTCGAATGGTCTTCTGCCCTTCTTCAACACTAACAGTGGCATTCTCCCAAAATTGTTTCTGATGTTCGATATAGATTGTTGGGCTCACCGTGAGTGCATAGGAAATGTGCGAGGATTTGAGAAAATCGACTATATCGTGGAATCCCGCAGCTTGTTTCGGCTTCTGAAGCATGGCTATTTCATTGTGCTCATCCACGAACTCCATGATGCCTGAGGATTCTTGAAAGAAAAGCACAGAGATTCTGGAGAGTCTAGGTTAGAACGAGAGAGAAGAAGTAAATGCGAAGAGTCGTTATGAACATGGGCGGGCAAACAGGGGTATTTATATGCCCTAGATTATCAGAAGCAGTATTAACTACCTCGCAGTAGTAACCACCGAGCAGTATTAACTGCCAAGCAGTATTAACTGCCAAGCAGTATTAACTACCTAGCAGTATTAACTACCGAGCAGTATTAACTACCGAGCAGTATTAACTACCGAGCAGTATTAACTGCCAAGCAGTATTAACTGCCAAGCAGTATTAACTACCGAGCAGTATTAACTACCGAGCAGTATTAACTGCCAAGCAGTATTAACTGCCAAGCAGTATTAAATGCACTAGCAGTATTAACTACTGAGCAGTATTAACTACTGAGCAGTATTAACGACCAAGCAGTATTAACTACACTAGCAGTATTAACTGTACTAGCAGTATTAACCGCTGAGCAGTATTAACCACTGAGCAGTAGTAACTGCACAAGCAGTAGTAACTACTAGAACACAGACAGTAGTAACTTCTGTACTGGCAGTAGTAACCACACTTACACTTTTCTTTACTTGGTAATCTGAGGAAAACAGAGGATCTGGAGAAAGAAAGTTAGTAGCACCAACTATATGAAGAAATATAGGTATAAAAACAGAAAGTCAAGAATTTATTCTAGGTTGATCATGCCCACACTTGTTACCAAAAAGGTAAATCTACCCACATCAAAAGCTTTTGTGAATAGATCAGCAAACTGGTCATTTGTATGAACTTTAGCAACCTGAATTAATTTCTTTTCATTGCAATCTCTTATAAAGTGATACCTTATCTCTATATGCTTTGTTTTTGAGTGTTTGACTGGATTATTAACAATGCTAATAGCACTGTTGTTATCAATGAAGATTGGTGTGTGAAGAAAAGTTACCCCATAGTCCAACATCTGATTCTGAATCCATAGAACCTGAGAGCAGCAGCTTGCAGCAGCTATGTACTCAGCTTCTGTGGTAGATAAGGACACTGTGGTTTGTTTCTTACACTGCCAAGATACTAGTCTTGTACCCAAAAACTGACATCCACCTGAAGTAGACTTCCTATCCATGTTGGCTCCTCCCAAATCACTATCTGAATATGCAAGCAAGTCAAAAGAGGATTCATGAGGATACCAGAGACCTAATCTAGGTTGCCCTTTTAAGTATCTGAATATTCTCTTGACAGCATGAAGGTGTGATTGCTTAGGAGAAACCTGAAATCTGGCACAAACACAGACTGAAAACATAATGTCAGGTCTAGAGGCTGTGAGATACATGAGAGATCCAATCATTGATCTGTAATGATGGACATCCACATCCTCCCCCTCAAGATCTGCAGTGATCTGTTTATGTGTTTCCATTGGAGTGCTTGCTGACTTTGAGTCTGATAAATCAAACTTGTCCAGGATGTCTTTCACATACTTGGATTGGCTAATAAAAATTCCATCTTTCCTCTGTTTTACCTCTCTTTCTCCTCTTGATGAACAGGGTCTTGTCAATGACTCCTCTTTCAAAGTCATTTATCAAGAGATAGGTAGACAAAGTGTCATACCATGCTCTTGGGGCCTGATGCAAACCATAGAGAGCCTTCTTCAGCTTGTATACTCTGTCAGGGTGCAATGGATTCTCAAATCCAGGGGGTTGACAGACATATACTTCTTCCTCAATGCTTCCATACAGAAATGCACTTTTGACATCCATTTGGTACACTTTGAACTTCATGTATGAGGCATAGGCTAGAAATAACCTGATTGCTTCAATCCTTGCCACAGGAGCAAAGACTTCCTCATAATCTATTCCTTCTTCCTGAGTGTACCCTTGTGCAACCAGTCTAGCTTTGTTTCTGATTACAATCCCTCTGTCATCCTTCTTGTTTCTGAAAATCCACTTGGTGCCAATTGCTCTTTGACCTTTTGGAAGGTCTACCAAGTCCCAAACATCCTGTAATTTGAACTGTAGCAGCTCCTCTTGCATTGCCTCTATCCAGCTTGGGTCTTTCATGGCATCATAAGCCTTTTTGGGCTCAATCTGGGACAGAAAGCAAGTAAGAACAGTGTTAACTGTATTTTGCTGCTCTTGCAACTCTTGGAGTCTGCTTTGCTTTCTAGTCATCATGGGAGATGCAATATCTCCAATTACCAACTCAGGAGGATGATTTTTCTGAGTTCTTGTTTGATGACCAGCTTCCTCTTGTAAGTCCTCATCCAGATTAGACTCATTTAATTCTGGATTTGTTTCTGCTTCTTCAGTCACCTCAGATTCTCGGGAATTTGAACCTGAAGACTGATTTTCCTCTGCTCTCCTCTCTTCTTCATTCTGAATAGGTTCAGTCTCCTCATGGTGTTCACAGAATTCCACAGGATCAATGGAAGGGATTGGAAATATCACAGATTGAATTCTGTGTTCTGATGATGGTGTATCCCTTTGTCCTGCATACACATCACCACTGAAACCCAAAGAATTAGTGAGTGAATCAATGTCAAATAGCCAATTAGGACCTGAACCAATAGGATTTGGTGTGTTCTCATTGCATTTGACATTGTCACTTTCTTCAATTATTCTAGAAGAGGTATTAAAGACTCTGTAGGCCTTACTTTGAGATGAATACCCAACAAGAAAACCATCATCTGCTTTGCTATCAAACTTGCCTAAGTGAGATTTGGTATTGAGAATAGTACAAGGACATCCAAATGGCTTGAAAAATCCAATATATGGTTTCCTTTTATGGAAAAGCTCATAAGGTGTCTTGTTTTTAGGCTTTACAACTAAAACTCTGTTTTGAACATAGCAGGCAGTATTAACTGCTTCTGCCCAAAAAGTAATTGGTAACTTTGAGTCAGCTAACAGAGATCTAGCAGCCTCAATCAGTGTCCTATTCCTTCTCTCAGCAACACCATTTTGTTGTGGAGTCCTAGGAGCACTGTATTGTCTCTCAATTCCTTTTTCTTCACAAAAGGTGTTTAGATCAGAATTTTTAAACTCAGTACCATTATCTGATCTAATGACTTTCACTCTTTGATTTGATTGGTTTTCAATTTTGAGAATGAAAGATTTGATCAGTCCACTTGTCTCATCTTTAGTTCTCAGAAAATATACCCAAGTAAATCTAGAATAATCATCAACAATAACTAAGCAGTATGATTTCTTGCCAATACTCATCACATTGGTAGGACCAAACAGATCCATATGTAACAGTTGAAGAGGATTTGATATAGTGTTTATCTCTTTGGACTTATGAGAAGTTTTGTGTTGTTTGCCTTTGAGACAAGCAACACAATGATCATCACATGAATATACTTTGGATGGCAGACCCCTTACAAGGTTATTCTTAACAAGTTTATTTATTGTTTTAAAGTTCATGTGACACATCCTTCTGTGCCATAGTGATGATTCATCTAAAGAAGCTTTTGAAACTAAACAATTTAGAGATGAATCAGATGAAACACTTTCCAAATCCAAACAATAAACATTATCCTTCCTTGGAGTTCTCAGAAGTATCATGTTTTCATCAACCACTTTGTATCCAGGAGCAAGGATAATACATTCAGAGTCTGTAAACAATATACTATGCTTCTTGTCACAAACCTGTGATACACTTAACAGGTTGTATCTCAATTGTTCAACATAGTATACATCTTCAAAGGTCATCTTACCCTTTGAAACATCACCCTTACCACTTATCTTTCCACCAGCAGGATTATCCCCAAATGCAACATGTCCTCCATCAACCTTTTTGAAATTTTTGAGGCAGGACATGTTACCTGTCATGTGCCTGGAGCAACCACTATCAACATGCCAAATACTCTTCCCCTTGAGCTGTTGGTTGCCCTGCACATCAAGATAAATCAGTTAGTTTTATTTGGAACCCAAGCCGAAGTGGTCTTGGGTCTCCCTTGCTCATCAAAATACTTACACTTGGTTTTGATGAGATTTTTAACTTTTGGTACTGCTGTGCTGGAATACTTTGTCAAAATTATTGGTGTAGCAGCACTTGCAGCAGTACTAATAGTGCTAGCAGTACTAACAGTGCTAGCAGTATTAACCTCAGAAGTACTAACAAAGGTAGCAGTATTAACCGAGTTAACACTGCTAGAAGCAGTATTAACAGAGTTAATACTGCTAGAAGCAGTATTAACAGAGTTAATACTGCTAGCAGCAGTACTATCTGAAGAAGAAGCACTAAAAGTATTAGCAGCACTAACATTGGACTGAATACTAGCAGTATTAACACTGCTAGCAGCACTAACTTTGGAATGATTACTAGCAGTATTAATATTGCTAGCAGTACTAACTTTGGAATGATTACTAGCAGTATTAATATTGCTAGCAGCACTAACTTTTGAAGCAGTACTAGCAGTGTTAGCAGTACTAACACTGCTAGCAGCAGTATTGTTTGTAGTGCTTTTTGGAACCCACATGTTATCACATTCCTTTTCAGTTGTTTTCTTTATGTGGTTTTTGGGTTTATCTTGTTTCTTTGCCACATTTTTCTTTGCAGATTTTTTATATCCACCATTCCTTCTGTAACCACCAGGTTTTTGAAACGATCTTTGAGCATTAAACCTTTGGTTAATAGGATTGAAATAACAGTGTTTGGCTAAGTGATTTAGCTTACCACAGATGAAACAAGGTTTTGGCCTGTTGATTCTGTTCAGGTCAACTCCTTGTCTCATAGCCCACTGGTTATTCCAGTTCCTCTGATTTCCCCTCTGATTATCATGTTTTTGGGGCTTGTTCTTTTTGAATTTCCTGCAGGAACACTGTTTACAAGTATTTGAGTTCACAACTTTGGGCTGTGTGTAATGAACTTCCTTTTTCTCTTCAGTCCTTTTGATCTCTGTGTTCTTGACACATGGACTCTCACATTCCTCATCAGAGTCTACTTTGTCAGTCTCATCCTCAACAACTATTTCTTTTTCACAAGGATCTATATCAATCTTTAATTCAGGTTCCTTACTATCCTTGGTCTCTAACAAATCAGACTTAGGAGGTATGTAGTTGTTATTGTAGGGTGGAGGTGTGGCATTGTACCCTATCCCTACTTTCATCTTGTCATGGATTTGTGCTTTAATGATGGTGTCCATGGTTTTAGAAGCACAGGTAAACTTTTCAACATCAAGTTTAACCTTTTTAAGCTCTTCCTTTAACTTTTCATTCTCCTCCCCAGATACTTTCAGCTTAATCTCATACTCATTCTTCTCCCACTTCCAATAGTTAGTATCATAGTGGTGTTGAAGTTCATTAGCTTGAAAAGCTCTAATCTGTTCCTCAAACCTTTCTACAATCCTAACATAATCTTTCACATCTTTCTCTAGCCTCTTAAGGTCATCACACATACCCTGGTTGTGATCCCTATATCTTTTAACAGCATCAATGCAAGCTTGAGAACAGAGTTTAGATTGTACCTCAGTGGGGATATCAGACACTTCTGCCATAAGAGCTTGATTCTGACAGGCTTCTTCAGCTTGATCACTCCAATCAAATCCCATTCCTTGTTGAGAAACAAGGGCTTGAGAGGAGCTTCTGTTTTGGTTTCCATTTGGAGTCTGTGATCCTCCACTTCTGCATTCTCTGGCAAAGTGTCCCATCTTGTGACACTTATAGCATTCAACCTTTGACTTGTCAAAGCCTGCACCATCTTCTCTTCTTTGGGAAAAGTTGTTTCTCCCAGTCCTTTTGATGAATTTCTTCACCCTCATTGATAGCATAGCCATCTGCCACTTGATGTCCATCTCTTCCAGATCATCAGCATTGATCTGCTCTAAATCATCATTGATTAGAGAAGAGTGGACATGACTAGAAAAGAATGCTTCTAGTACAGAATCTGTGGTCTTCTCATGATTGGTTCCACTAGCAGAATTAACAGAACCTGCAGTATTAACAGAATCAGGATTAGCAGCAGTATCAGAGGATGAAGATAATAAAGCAGCATTATAAACAAATCCTGATGGCCTTTTCTTGGCTTCAACTTCAGCCTCAAATACTCTGAGATCATTGTAGAGGTCATCTAGCTCTTTGTCCTCCAATTGGTCATTCTGTCTGAATGAGACAGTGTACATGGTCCATTCTTCTCCCAATGATCTAAGGAACTTTCTGTTGACATCATCAGCATCCATGTGTACACCCACAGTTGCTAATTCTCCAATTAACTTGTTAAATCTGTCAAAAGTTTGAGTCATAGACTCATTCTTTGCAGACATAAAGTTTTCATATTGTTGCCTGAGAATAGCCTTTTGATTTCTCTTTGTGCTCTTTGTTCCAGTAAATCTTTTCTCCAGAGCATTCCACAGCATCTGTGCATCTGTGCAGTGTTGGAATTGATGTTGGTACTCATTAGGAATAGCCAAAAGCAGAGTGCTTAAGGCCTTCATCTCTGTTTGTCTTACTTTCTTTTCAGCATCTGTCTTGGGAGGAGGTCTCTTTCCATCTGCTCCAATCTTTCCTTCATTACATGGGCCATTTTCTATAATGTCCCATATTGCATAATCAGTAAGAAGAATGTACTGCTTGATTCTTAGTTTCCACATGTCAAATTCATTGGGTTTGAGCATGGGAACCTTTGAAACAAGAGTACTGTGAGAATCCATTGAGTTGTCCATAATTTCTAAGATACCAACGCTCTGATACCACTTGTCAGGATCGATTCTTAACAAGAATTAAACTTCTTAGAAACAGAATTTAGAGAATCTTGCGGAATAGAACTCTAAATCAATAAAGAACAATCAATAGAAATTCAATAAACTGTATATAGATCAAACCGTTATTACTCACAAGTTTTACACCAAACCTCAATCTTGTTGAACAGGCTCAACAAGACGATTTCTACTTCTCTAGAAATAGGATCTAAGACCTTGAGGTTAATTCACTCTTGAATATCGAATTCTGTATGCTAACTATCTTCTATTTTTCTCATGTTTTTTTTAATAGCTATCTATCAATACTATTTATACAAAAGTAATTACAAGATAACCATAAAAAGTAACTTGATCTTCTGAATCTTCGTTAAGCATATCTTGATCAATTCCTTCTTTGTCTCCAAAAGTATCGCATACCAACTTTATCAACTCAGCAGTATTAATGATGATTTGACTCAGCAGCATTAACAACCTTCAGCAGTATTAATCTTCACAGTCTTCAAGCAGTAGTAACTCAGCTCAGCAGTACTAACCATGTCTAGCAGTAGTAACTTGGACTAGCAGCACTAACTTCAACTAGCAGCAGTAACTCTGCCCAGCAGTAGTAACGAAGAACTGGCAGTAGTAATGAAGACTTAGCAGTACTAACCATCCTTAGCATATCTTCAGTTCCCAACATAAAAGCACAAAAGATAAAAAAACCACGTCTTACAAAAAACACACGTCATAGCTTGCCATGATGCCTCTTAACGCATCGTAGCGGGAGTCACGCCTTACAGAAACACTATGGGCCATCTTGTAACTGCGGAGACATGTCTTGCGCCATATTATGCCTTGGCACACGCCATGGTGTGTCTTTTTATATATTGATCTAGACACAACTTAACACATAACTGTTTTTAAAAATAAATAAAGTAAACATCCCCTACGTTTCTTTAATGAAATGAGTATATCAAATTATTAAATAAGGATCCACCTATATAAAATGACTCATTTATATATGAAGCATGCTCAAAACTATCTCCTTTGAAATAAAAGTGCAAATTACATAAGTAATGGCGTACACAAGTTGTCGCTAAAAGTTCATTTAACACCAAGGTTTATATTCATGCCATGTTGTGGCTATGGTTTGTGGTTGAACATTTCATTGTTAAAAGTAATGGCGTACACAAGTTGTCGCTAACCTTTCTTGCACTGAGTTCCAATTTCTGTGTGTGAAACATATCTTTGAAATACACATTTACGAGTCTAAAACTTTGTAATTTGGTTTGTTTGATGGTGGGAATATGTGAAAATACTTATCTCTTTTTAAAGGAATAGTGTTGTGTAATACGTAAATACAAATAGAGTAGCTTACATGGGATAAATAGTTTTTTAATAACAAAATACGTGTGATTAACCTTTTTAGAAAGTAATTGACTTTTACTTGCAAACTAGTTATTGATTGTTAACATAAATTTTATCGAAGATAATGTATTCGATTGTGAAAATATATTCACAAAAAGAAGCAGCATAATTTTGTCTATTCTTGCCCAAAAGTGTTTTTCGTTTCATTGTATTAGCCTGTTTGCAATAAAAAATGTGCATGATTTAGCAAGAAACACAAAAAAATGCATGTTGATAAGCGAAACCATAATTTTATTTAGTGTTATGTTTGCAATGGATCCATGTACAAACATTAACATGCCTACTAGGGTTTGACTCGGAGTTGCAGTTCTTCAATTTTGCCAGCATCAGTGTCAGTTGCTTTGTTATCAAGAATGATTTGACTTCCCAATCTTTCCCGACCGAAGCAAGTACATTGACACAACAAACATAAACGTACAGCAACTATCGGGCATTTAAAGTCGGGACAATCACTGGTTTTATGACATTCACAAGGGGGATCGGCATGTGATCCATGGGGGAAGTTCATCATACCTGTAACAATTAAACATATGAAAACTATTTTAGGACTAACATAACAAGAACATATCAAGATAACAAATAAAAAAGTAATTAACCTGAAGTAAAAATAAAAAACATAAGAAAGATTGTCATTTGCACTGAACTATATGCACGTATAATATATCTCTTAAATTGATCGATATCCTATATATCAATATTTCTATTGGTTTATATACAGGTGTCTACATTTAATGGGATTTAATTTTGCGAAAATGTTTTTCAAATTTAATTTAGTTACAATTAATTGCAACAATTTTCTTGGTATGACAAATAGATTTGATCCCCAAATAAATGCAACCCCCAATTAAATTTTGAGATTTTGTTGGTGTATATAGAAAATATTTAAATATTGAGAGTATGTAGGTGTGAAGCGATAATTATGTTTTTATTAAATATTTTATAATTTGTAATAGTTAATGTTGGAATATCAAAAATAAAAATGATTGAAGTTTATGTAAATATTTTTGATGATTTTAATTTTTTCTTACTTTTAAAAAAATATTTATTAAAAAAGTGTTGGAGATAGTCTAATATTAGAATAACATATTTAGAATATAGGATATTTTCAGGTCAAAAATATTTGGGACTTAGAGCATCTCCATCAGCTTCTCCATTTTAGAGAACCTTTGAGAAAAAAATACATAGAAAAAATAATAATAATATTTTAATAGATAAATAAAATATTTTAATATTATAATCAATGTTTGTATCTTCAAAATAAGAAATTTATTGAAGATAATGTAATTTTCTCTAATGATTTTCACATTTGATTTTTTATTTTAAAGTTTTTTTTTTAAAATCCATTCAAGATTTTCTTAGTATTGCATGCTAGAATATTGTTTTTTTTTTCAAAAAGAAAACAATATTTATTTTTGTAATGCTCCAACCATATTTAATTTTTGAGAAATTGTGTCTATAACTTTTCATAATTTTGTTTTCATATTTACAAAAACAATTATCAGTTTATAATCTTAAATGTTTTTATTTAAAGCATGTGATTTAAAAAATAATCCATTTTTAAAAGTATTGTTTAAAAGTTGTGTATCTATATTATATTATATACTATTTAGATTTAACTTCTAAAAAGCTTCCTAATTTCATAAGAATACAAATATTAAAATATTATGTATAAATTAGTAATTAATATAAATTTTTTTAAACAATAAAAATAAAAGCTTAAAAAGGTTTTTTAAAGGGAGATTAATTGAAATGTCCCAAGTTTGACTTTCCTTTAATGTAATACCTCATCTGTCTCCTGTTTACAAAAATACGCATTTCTCAAACAATTTGACCTCCGGTCGTGGATTAAAATGCAATTAAAAAACATCCGCGATTTGTACAAAATGGTGTCCTCGATCACGGATTGGTATTTGTTGAGAGTGTTTGATATACACATTTAAATTAATCGCGGAGTTTAATACACATTTTGTTGAGAGTGTTTGATGTACCAAATCGAGAATACCATCGCGGAGTTTAATATACATTTTTAAATTAATTTTTAAACCATTAATTTTGGTCCAAATCGAGGATACCATCGTGGATCGTATTTCTCACTCATTCAAAACGTTTGTTGGAGATTATTAATTACCCCTCTCAATCACATATTTTTCACTCCGCGATGAAAATTAATTAGCCCTCTAACCTCTTTGAGCTCCCACCTACCCCTCGCCGACCGAGGATACTATTTTGAAAAAATCGCATGATGTTTTTGAATTTTGTATATTAATCTGCGATCGAGGGTCAAATCACGGGAGAAATGAGTACTTTTGTAAACCGGGAGAGAGATGAGGTATTTCTGTAAGTGAAAAAAGAACTTGGGGCATCTTAATTAATTTCCCTTTTTAAAACTCATATTACTTTTTTGAAAAAATAATTAAAATGCCCAAGTTCATTTTTCACTTACATAAATACCTCATCTATCTCCTGTTATGCAAAAATGCCCCAAGATCCCACGATTTAACTCTCGATCGCAGACCCATGTATTTGGTCCTCGATTTGGTCCCTCTATCGCGGACTTCAAACAAAAATGAAGGAATTGTTCCTCGATCGAGGACTCTTCCATTAACACCACTAAATAGAATAATCTTAATCAGTTTCTTGGTCCATGTATCATTATTGATCCACAAAAATTCCATCCACTTAAAATTTGTATCCATTTAGTTTATTGTTTAATAAAAAAAATTCGTCCGCAATAAAATTGGAGGACCACGAATTTGTCTATTTTTTGAAATTTTGTATCCACAAATACCCATTGAATTTTTTTAAAATTATTTGGTCCGCGATCGAGGACCACAAATCGCAAATGTTTTTAATTATTTTTTTCATTCACGATAAAGGGTAAAATCGCGGGATAAATTGGTATTTTTATAAACGGGGAAAGATATGGAATATTTTTATAAATGAAAAACAAACTCAGGGCATTTTAGTTAATTTCTCTACTTTTTTCCATGAGAACGTGAATCAAATTCACGAAACCACATTTATATCAATTTTAAAAATTAAAAAATTTTTTTAAATAAAAATAGTTTTAATTAAACGAATTATAATTTCTTTAATTTAATCCCGTACTAATATATATAAATAATAAAATAAAATGAGGAATCCCAGTCTATCATCTACTTGAATCATCCATTAAACAAAACTTTCTTAAAAATCACCCGAGATTTTATATATATATATATATATCATTTATTACAATTGGAATACCATTTATCTCTATAAGGGTTATTTAACACACAACCTTTTTCTGAAAAATCAATAACCCAACCTTAAGAACTACCAAATTAAGCTATTTATTTATGATTTTCTTTAACAATTTTCATGATATAAGCATAATTAATTTTCATATAAAATATTTATTCTTTATGACATTTAAAATAAGGGTAATTTAGTTTTTCATTAAAATATTTTTTTATTGAAATAATCTATTTAAGATTTGTTTACAATTTTTGTGATAAATCATAAGTAATATCCACAATTAATTGAT
This sequence comes from Saussurea involucrata, assembly GCA_033807775.1. Lineage (NCBI taxonomy): Eukaryota > Viridiplantae > Streptophyta > Magnoliopsida > Asterales > Asteraceae > Saussurea > Saussurea involucrata. The sequence continues at coordinate 105,176,572 of CM066318.1, forward strand.
TTTTTTTCTTCTAAAAAAACTTATTTTTGTCAAAATATCATATATGATATTGATGATAGTAAATTTACGTGGAAAAATGTAGTTTCTACTAAATCACATGATATTTGTAAATATGAATTAAGTTTTAAATCACACGTAATCTTAATCATATGCATATTTGGTCCTTGTGGTTTTGTGTTTTCTTTGGCCGTGGTCCTCATTCTATGTTTATTATCGATATAGTCCGTGTGATATGCAATATATTGTGGCTATGGTTCCTCAACACTATCACCGTTAAGTTTAAAGGTTAAAAGTAGAGGTGTTCAAAAAGACCGTTGGATCGCTCAAATTGGTCGAACCAAGTCAAATCGGACCGCTTTTGGCGGTTTTAACGGTCTGGCGGTCCGACCTAGTTTGAAAATTTCAAACCAGGCAGTCTGGTCGGTGTGCGGTTTGAAGATTTTTTTTGGGTGATTAGGACCAAACCGACTGCCAAACACACACACATACACGCACACATATAGAGTAAATTACACTTTTTGTCCGTGTGGTTGCCACCTATTATCAAGAGTAGTCCTTATTTCAAACTAATTACAATTTTGGTCATTGTGGTTTCCTTTCCTTTTCAATGTTGGTCCTTATTGAAATTTACTCCATTTTCTCCAATTAAAAGATAACCCAATCCAGGGGCTAAATTGTCCAACTCCAAGTTTTAACCCTACGGCTTCTTTCTTTCCCCTAATTTTCTTCCCCTCCAAACTGTTCCCTGTTGACACCCTTGACGAAGAAAACTCTCTGGTCTTCCTCACCCTGTAAACCCTTCCACGTTCATTACGTGCAAAACCTCCGACAAATCTTCTGCAAACCTCACCTTTCCCTTTTTTGTTCTTGTTCTTTCCCAAACTTCGTAAATAATATTTAAGAGTGACCAAAGTCGAAGACTACAGTCATCTACGGGTGTGGACCAAAATCCAATTTCAGAATAATCCAATTCCAAACCAGATTTGAAAATCCTCCCCTTCATGTTATCTTCTCTGATCCAAAAAACCTTATTAAAAAAAAACCCACACTAAAGGAGGAAGAAGATGAACAACGGGAGAAAAACCTACCTTTGTTCCCAATGCCTCTATAATAATAATATATAAATAAATAACCACGCCTTTACCGCTCCCAGACCTGCAAAGAGGAGGAAGAAGATGAACAACGGGAGAAAAACCTACCTTTGTTATCTTCTCTACTTCCATCCGTTTCTTTTCTTTTCTTTTCTCGACTTCCATCCGTTTCGTTTCTTTTCTTTTCTCTCTAGATTAAATATCTACACCCACCAAGCACAATATTTTACTAACAAAGCTTCAAAAAGTGCATCAACATACCCCATAAACAGATTCTCAAATAAATCAAGAAAAAAACTCAAAGAAATAATCAAAGGAATAAGAAGGGTAATGAAGGTACTTTGGGGCCATCGACAGAGAGATGAAGGAAACTCGAATCAAAACATCGTCATTGGATTTCTATAAAACTCAAGTTTGCAGAAAGGTTCTACAAAGGGAAGTTTTAGACTAGAAATTGGAAACCTATATTTCCTCTTGATGAGAAGAGTGTGCCCTCATTTCATCTTAAAACTGGTAGAGCAAGATGACAGAGAAATAGACGCTGAAAGGAACGTCTTTAAAGGGAAATATGGTTCTTGGAGAGCTTACTTGAAGATGATTTATGTAATCTTTGAGGGTCCGTTTGATACGCAGATAGAATAAAACATGACATGATGGGACATGACAGAACACGACAGAACAATTGTTCATCGTTTAGTAGACAGAAATGGACATGACAGAATAGATAACATTAGATAAAATACAATAAATAAAATTAAAAGAATGAATAAAATATAAAATAGAATGTGTATTTGATGTTTTAGAAGATAATTAGATTTTATTTTGAGGTTAAATCAGTAAAACATAAGTCTGTTCCACCTTGTTCCATGGGGTGGGGGTGGAATAGGCTTGTTCCACTTTGTTCCACTCTGTTCCACATTATAGTCCTACCAAACGTAGGAGAGTGATTCATGTTTTGTTATGTCCTGTCTTGTCCAGTGTACAAACGCACCATGAAGGGCAGAAAACACAAACTTCTGTTTGATTCTTTAGGTGAAGAATGGATTGATCATTCTGTAGAAGGACATCATGTACCAGTGTACCACCACAGGACAATGGTGAACACCTCCAATAAAACAATAAAACACATCTCAAGGATTATGGGTAGTAAAGAAAACCTTTCCACGGTTGAGAATACTCCTAATACAACTTTAAACCAGGGATTGCACCCACTTTCGTAGTCGTGGAAAAAATAAGTGGCGCCATGTTTTTCTAAAATATTTAAGAACATAATAAGCAACAAAAAGCAAATAAACGGAGATGAATAACTAAAGAAATACTAAATTCACCTTTCTACCAAGTTTTGTTGATTAAGCTTTACAAGATCCGTTTATGAGAACCATTCTTGTTTCCGATCAGGAATCGAGCCTAAATCGGTCACACTTAATTCTTTTTAGTTTTTCAGATTAATATTTGACATAAAAAAGTATTTTTTTGAACAATTTGGTCAATCAAATAAACTAACAAATACATTTTTATTATAACTAAGACAATCAAATATACTAAAAAAATATGTTTTGTTTATAAATAATTTGGTTAATCAAATATACCTTATAGAATATTTAATTGGACTAATCGAATACAATAAAAATAAGTTATTATTATAACCACTTAAAAAATACACTTAAAAATACATGTTGGCATGATAGGAGGGTTTACACCCCCCTTAATCTAACCGCAAGTGTACGGTGTCGAAATCAAGTAATCGTACAGAAGTACGAGTATCGAACCAAAGGAACCAGGTGTCAAGTACCACAATGAATATATAAACTATTAACTAGACGAACGCAAATTGAGTTGTTGGTTGGTGAAATAAGATTCAACGTACTTTACTACGCAAAAAGTAATTTTCAAATTAGACAATGATTAAACAAGTTATAAGAAGAGTTGGAGGGTTGGATTCCTCATAAACAACACACCCACGACTAAGTAGACTTGACAATAACGAATTAACTTCATGATGAAATGCTCAATCACAAACCATTACCATATTTTGTCAAGCTATAGCAATTAATCATTCAAAACACTGTATTATCTCTCGATCTAACAACATTCAATTGAACAATTAATGATTTAAAGCCACAAGAATGTAAAATCATATTTCTATCTCAATCACATCCAAAACATATAAGATAAATCAAATCTCAAAACTTTTCTCAAATATTAAAGATTTATTGAATCAAATAACAGTTGATCAGACTATTACAAGCATTAAGAACAATCTCACATGTTTCATCCATCAAAAATAATCCACAATGTTCATCTACTTAGCTACAATATTAGCTATTCATGATTCACACCAACCCCCCAACATGAAAGAATTAGTTCATATTGGGGGTTTTCAAACATAGAAATGAAAAGATTAAAACAAAAGTAAACATGATTGTTCTATAGAAATGACGTAATGACAACTCCCTAAAAATCTTAATCCTCCGATCCAACGTATTCGGTCGCCTTCAATTCTCCGTTACGATGTGTTTTTTCCTTCTTCTTGCCTTCAAAAATCGCCTTCTAGTCTCCCAAAATCACCTAGAGCAATAGAAATTCGTAAATGATACTGAATGCCGCCAAAAACTTGATAGGAGGGTTTACACCCACCCTTAATCTAACCGTAAGTGTACGGTGTCTAAATCAAGTAATAGTACAGGAGTACGAGTATCAAACGAAAGGAACCAGGTGTCAAGTACCACAATGACTGTATAGACTATTAACTAGACGGACGCAAATTGATTTGTTGGTTGGTGAAATAAGATTCAACGTACTTTACTAAGCAAAAAGTAATTTTCAAATCAAACAATGATTTAACAAGTTATAAGAAGAGTTGGAGGGTTGGATTCCTCATAAACAACACACCCACGACTAAGTAGACTTGAAAATAATGAATTAACTTTAGGATGAAATCATAGATATGTTCTTAAATGATTTACTTCTCAAATGGAGTCTATTCAATGGCTTAATCATGTTGGTGTAATTGATTTTATAAACCATTTGGCAAAAAGCACGTTTTCGTGTCATGAGTCGTTTGGAGAATTATAAAAGTATGAGTTCCTTTAGGGAAACCATTTGTATTAATTCCATGACGAGTTTTGGGGTTAATGATGATTTTGTGGTATATGTTTACCTAAGCGATGCCTAAATGCATTTTATATTTGAAGGACCGTAATTATTGGTCTAATGGGTTTTGAGCACTTTGCTCGGTTTTGACTTTAAAGGAGTCTTTGGGGACATCTTGTCCGACTTTCATGGCTCAATGTAGAGTTTTGTTTATGGTTTACATTTATTGTAACTTATTGCATTTTATTTCATATTATTGATGTTTACATGCTCGGGTGCTTTAGTCATTCCGGGATGGTCATGTTATTGTAGACTGTGTTGCATTGAATCCATAGGCACGTAAGTCAGTCTTTATTTGATGGTCTACTGGGTGTTGCGGGGTTTGACCGGGCCCCACGTTTGATGACCTTTACTTTTCAAGGGTACACTAGGAGGGCTGAGTCCGGTTGAGCTATCATGATTGATGGGCGTTTATGACCTTGGACATGTCGGGGCAATGCCATGGTTGTAACCCCGCTTGTGCCGAGCCTTTGGTGATATTCATGTTAATATTCCGCTAAGGTCAGTTGTCTCTTTGTGTTTGTCTTGAAAGGAGTCGTAGGCACTTGGGCTTTCATGTCGTGAAGTGTCATACGATTAACGTTGTATGAGTTACATACTTTTGTGTTCCTCCACTCTCAATGGATACGGGTCTCCCGTCGTCGGCCAACATTTTTTTAGATATCATAATGTCCTTGTTTTATTATCGTTGGTTGTGTGCGATTGACTGCAATTGATGACTTTAATATTGGATTTCCCTCCATGTATATTAAAGTTTGAATGAAGCATGTCATCTCCATATTTATAGTATTTGGACTTCATTACATTTTACGTTTGTGTGAGTATTGGGTCGTATCATGTTTTTGGTGAAGTATTATATTTATATGGATTGCTCTTCCATGATTTACGGGTTGAGTGTTATGTCACCAATCGTATTTCCAGGTTTTGCATAATATAGATTTATCCACGTTCATTTTTGAAAACGCTATATATATATTGGGAATTTTTCTCATAGATTGTGTGTGCGTTGAAAATGAGTCGTTTACATCTTTTTCATAAACTCTTTTGGAAATCATGATCTATGTCGCAAACTTTCATTCAAAGAATTATTTAAATCATGTTATAAACTCTTGAACTCACTAGGCGTTAGCCTAACCTTTTTATTTGTCGGCATGCGCAACAGGTTCAGGTTGGGAGTAGTTCTAGTGACACTGCAAAAGGTCGAGTGCTAGTCGAGTGTTCGTGAAGTGAATTGGTTAAGTGAAGTCTTCTGGATTCATCTTTGGAATTAGCATTTTTTTACTTGGGTTAAGTAACACCCGATGTGAATTTAGAATTTGTAATGAGACTTGGGTTATAAATTGTTTGAGTTTAATCATAGATTTTAATTTGAGGTATTTTCCGTGTTAGCTTAAATGAAGAAATTCTATTATTTCGGATGTATTATCGAAAATTTTATTTAGTTGCTCTTTCCCAATTCAAGGGTGTTACAAGTTGGTATTAGAGCATAAGTTTGAGAGAATTAGGTGTTGATTTTGGATACGTAGACTCAAACTAGCGTTCTTTTAAGTAAATGAAAGTGAAAATTGCACCATTAGGCACTTTAAGATAGGATGTTTTGAGGTCAATGGAGTCGCTAGAAACGAGAATCACGTCGAGAGTAGCAAGGATAATCATGTATGGTACGTTCATAATTACACCTGGCCAGTGTTATGGTGAACCTACTAGTTACATGTGCATACTTGAACACTTTAATGTGATGACTGTTGGGGTAGGAAAGAAGTTTCTAAGCGAGTAGTCGTTGGAATAAATGGACGATTTTAGCATTAATCGGTTGGAGTGACAATAAGCATGATAATTGCATTTAGTGGACCATTTCGGGTCGAAGTTGATGGTTGGATTAGAACCATAGGCTTATTGAATCGACCTTATTTCGAGGAGAGATCGTACGGTTAATCGATGTAACTTCCAGTTTTGGCTTAAGGTGTTTGAGCATCCGGATGACAATATCGTGACTGGAGGAATCTGGAGGAGTGTGGATTGAGACGTTGAGTGCCGACTAATATAATGCAAAAAATTTATTTTTAAAATAAATTGCATCGGTTATTTCTTGTGTTTCAGTTCCTCAGGTGGATTGTGTTACAAAATCTTGGAAAAACGTTTAGCACACACAAGATTTTAAATCATGGTTTTGAACATGCATGGGCTTGTTTTATTGCGGGAAATTGCAAACGTTGTCTGGACTTGCTTTATTTTGTTGTTGTCCAACGTTACTTTTGGATACAGTGATATCCATATTTTAATGATGTATAAGATGTTGAACAAGTAACTACGGCTTATGACTTTAACATTAGATGTCCTCCACATATGTTAACGTTTGGACGGAAAGTTATCTTCCATTATGTCTATGTCAAGCTTTATTGGAAAATTTATTTAATGCGAGTTATGTTGAACAATGTTGTCTATATGATATTACATTAAAAAAGGAATTTTTGGAATTTTGACATTTTAGTCATGATGTTGCTTTATGCAATTTGATTTTTAGAAGTAAGAGGTTTGGCACCATTTGGTTGATTTGAGGTCATTGAGCCCGTAGAGTTTTACGGAGTTTTGTTTTGCGACGTTTTGTGTCGCGTGAGTGCAATTTTGTAATGTGCATGCTTTATTTATTATGTGAGCTAATTTATGAGTTATATTGGGCATTTTGTCTCATTCGAATTTTGTTGAGAAATATTATTTTATGCCGTAAGACGACCAAAACGGATGGTTTTGGAACTCTCGTGTCGCATGATTTCTCTTTTGAAGATTTGTGGTAGCACATTTCGTTGCAACTTGTTCAGTATACGGATTGATTTATACGTGGCGTGAGTAATGCATGAAAGAACATCCTGATAGTACTTCATAACGATTTGCTTTATGTGCTTTCGGTTAATTGATTATTTTATTATCATTTCATGCAAATGTGTTATATTGACCTAGGGGTATGCATAACTTGGTATGTTAGTTCCAGATCCGTGCAAGGAACAATGAAATCAATATTAGTAAAACAGTAGAGTTTATGATTTCAACTGGTCATCCATATAGCGCTTTCAATCAGAGAGTTTACAATATAGAATAAAGAAAGCAAATGAACAACTAGCCTATTTTTCTAAGGCTAATCAACATTATATATGGCGGGCCCGTGGTTAACAAGCCCACGACCCGTTCACTAATAAAGCTCAAATTAAAGTATTACAAAACAAACCCTTGAACTTCTAATCAACATAAATTTGACCCTAACAGTCTCCCCTTTTGATTTGAAGTTCGAATTCGCGCTCTAGATCTTGCCAGTTATAAACATATCTTTTACGGAGCGCAAAGTGTATCTCGAACTGTCTGATAGCACGACGATAGTCGATGCGTTCTTCAACCATTTCCAAAGCATTTCGAGCAGTTGTTTCATTTGGATTAGGAACATACGAATACTTTTGATTCTCAGACTCGTGCTTGATAATGTTTTGAAGAGCATTTCTTACTTTGAAGAGCGTGCCGTCGTAGAATCTTTCAACCTGACTGAATTGCAGAAATTTCTTTTCATTCTGAGCGTTGATGTAGACAATCCCAAATTCTAGTTCTAGAAGCAGAGCGTTCTCGGGATACATCTTCAATTTAGGAGCTTTCAGATTCAGCTTTATCAGATTTACCTTCTTTGCCCTGTTCTCGATTGCCATTTGGAAATTCGTGAGATAAGACATCATAATGGTACGGACCAGGAATCGACGAACAGCTTCAAGCGCCTTTGTTACTGGAAACGGTCGGATAGTTCTTGTGCGGAGGACTTTCAGGATATCATAAAAGTCGAACGGTCGGAGGTGCTGGAAGTCGGCTTCAGAAAATCTCCATTCATGCCCATCTTCGCGTCGGACGGTGAATATAGGAAAAAAACTTTCATAATACGGCCTGACTCGATTTTGAGCACTTCGGTGATCTGATGCTTGGTTCGGACTTGGCTAACTGGCAGACATCGCTTCATTGCTTCTATGACGTTGGTATTCTGGGTTGGAGTTGTAAATACCAAGACAGAAGGTATGCTCGATGTTGCGTAAGTTGTGAACAAACAACTTCTTCAGGGATTCCTCCAGATGAGGAACGAGTATCATGATCTTCTCCCAACGGATTCGTGCTGAGGAGGGGGAGGAAGATAAGAAGCTGTCGGTTGCAGAGGAGTTGTCGGAATATCGGCAGTTGAAGTTTCAGGTCTTATTGAAGTTTTAGCATGTTGAGCAGAGTGAACGGGGGTGCCATACAGATTCTGAAGCAGAAACTGGTCGTAGTCTATATTGTCATCTTCATCAGTAGGGAAAACCAAATTAACCTGGAGATTTACGGCACTGACGGCTTTTTCATACCATGCATCTTCGGTCTCCGGGTTGGTCTCGCAGTCTGGGTCTATCAGGTTGATTGTTGACTCAACTGATGTGTCAAAAGTAACCAGTTCCTGTTCTGTTCCCTCGGGCTTTTCAACCGTTGGGTCTTCATCATCAGAAATATCAATGTCTATTACCATCTCGGCTAATGGCAACTCGACTTCGATTGCTTCTTCGGTTGTGGTAGACGCAGTTGAATGTTCCTGTTGAACCACAATAGTCGTTTCAGTGAGGATCTGGGCGGTCTCGGTTAATCTTTGTCTTTTCTCCCCCTCACGGTGATCTGGATCATCCTGGTCATCGTGTTTGCGCTTTTGACCACCTGCTTGGCTCTTGCAGGTATCTTCGAGTGAACGGAATCTCTCAGACAGCGTATTAATCGCTTGTTGAAAGTCCTTGAGAGTCGAGTCAAGGGTATCCAGGCGGGTGGTAATGAATGATGAAGGAGCATTGACCTGTGATTGTAGAACGGATATCAGGTCTGCTTCGGTTGAGGCGTTGGTTTCAGATTGTTGGAGAAGTTGTTCCAGAAGCATCGTCGGTGGAGGGGTAGGTGCGGTTTCAGCTTCGACGATCTTTTCTTTACCTTTGATTAAGCTCTTTATTTTGGCGAGCTCGGTGGCGATGTGCAGCTCCATTGCCTCGCGGACAGCCTTAAGGGTGTTGTCCAGGGACCCTTATGACACAAAGTCGGGTAATGTAACTCCGGGATCACTTAGAATACCCATTGAGACATCTACCTGAGAGGTAGAGCCACCTACGTTCACAGTTGGCAATTTGGTAGCCGTGGTAGGATTTCCGTCCGATCCTCGTGTTCCGCCAGACGGAGACACTACAGACGTTCTGATCGAGTCACAAAGATTCTCGATTTGGTGTTCCTCATCATGTGTCCTAGCCGAAGAATCTTCAATGTCAAATGGCTCTAGACTCGATGGTGCACGAACTGAAGGCGAGACCAGGGGTTGCTAGTCTCTTATTTCAACACTAGTACTCTCCAAATGAGAGACCGATGGAAGTTGTGCTTGTTCCCTGTTAGAGACTGAAACATCCATCTTTTGAGAGACAGATGAGTAGATAAGGGAGTTGTGCAATTGCTCCGCTGGGTCCACAGAGGCTTCTTCAATACCCCGTCCCAACGTATGAGACGGGATAGTTGATGTGGCTACCCGGATATCACTCGGTTGGGTTCGCTCATGAGCCTCTTTATCTTTATGGCTCGATCTTTCCTGGTTCGCTTTCGAACGCAGTTCTCTCCTTATCACTTGTTCTAAATCTTCAACTAAATCTTCCTTAGTTTCCCTAAAGTCACCAGATTCAAGTTGTTCGGTTGGGATTACAGAGGTTGAAGGTGAGGCAGTAGAAGTACATTCGGTCAGGTTTGGATTTTGTCTGATACGGTGAGGGATTAGTCTCCGGCGTATGATACGGTCCGTATCAGAGTCTGTGGAGTCTGATTCCACGTCTTCAACTTGATGACTAGAACTGGAACGCGGATCCAGTGCACTGCTCGCTCCAGTTCCCCTCCCACGAATCAACACACCCCGCCCGGGATCCCCAGCTGCCCGGGCCCTTCCACCTCTCATCCTAGGACCCTATCATCCCTCGGGTCTAAGTCCTTGGGTAGGTCCCTCTGGCGCTGACTGGACCATGGGATTTCCTAACTCTTGTCTATAAGCAACTACACTCGGTGCAGCTGGATCCGCATGAGCCAGAAGGGCTTCAGGTATGGGCATGGCAATGGCATTGGACGGGTTGCGGATTACCATATACTGTAGGTGGTGATGAGGACATACCGGATGATTTAGGCATCGTGGTATGTTTGGATTGGCGTCCATGTGTTGTCGAACAACGAGTGATAGGAAGCGAGGGTACAGAAGGAATTTCTTCTGTTTCGTACCTCCGATTTGACGAAGTGCCTAAACTAGTTCCCACCAGATGATCATCGCAACATCGACGTGGCGGTTGTAGCACACGGCATGGAATAGGCGTAGAAAGTCGCCGGTGCAATGGTCTATGCCCTTCCATCTCGAAGAAAGGCATCTGTTTAGAATCGTAACAGAGTGTACCATATGGGGGCCAGGTACTTTCGGTTGAATGCGGACGGTCGGTCGAGGGATTGATTGTAGCCAAGACCCCGGATTTGATCACATAGAGTCCTGTCGTTGACCGCGGGGTCATAGGTTTGGTGTCCGCCGGCATTGGCTTTAGGAAGTGAAAGTAGTCGACGAAAGGTGTTAGGCATCAACGTGAAAGGTTGGTTATCGATCTGTGCGGTGATCGTCTGTGAGTTTCCCATTGTGTTGACCCGTGCATTGAGCCATACTTGAAGAACGTATAGGAGTGGAACTTCGGCTATAGCAGTTAGGGCCTCATGGAGAGGGTGACGCATAAGTGTATCTACAAGGACGCGATGTTGTGGTTATGGGCGGAACTGAGCCGGGTCCAGATGATGGTTGTTTGGCTCTATCTCGGTGCCATGGTCAGGTTCGACCAAGGCGTTATCAGCTGCCTCGTCTATAAATTCCTCTTGAGGAATTTGATCCCCCGGATTTTGGTTTTCGGGATGTTGTGGATTTTGTTGATCCGCCATTGAAATATCTGTAAAGAAAGCACAGTTAGTAACCGAGTCGAATGAACAAGTATCAGCGCATACCTTTGCAATAAATGGCTCAATCTAAGACGGATTGAGGACTTGCAGTGATAAAACAGGTACTTTACTGGCTAAACCGGAGAATCCGGACAAAAGTTTGGAAATACCAAAACTTCCCGGATAAAACATGGTATCTGGACAAATTTATCCGGATAGCACAAGTTACCGGGTGTGAGGCATGTTTCTGGACAAAAAGACATACCGGATAAAGAGGTTTCCGGATGACAGGGGATTCCGGGCAAAAGGGAATCCAGACGATTGAGTTTTCCGGATATATGAGAGTCCGGACACGTCGACTATCCGGTAGATGAACTTACCGGAAACCCTGAGGTTTCTGGGCATCTAGGTATCCGGGTGTTGAGTGTGTCCGGTGAAAATATCTAAGTGCACGAATGTTACCGGACAAAACACCAACCATATGAATGTTTCCGGGCACGACGAATGTATCCGGACGATAATCACATTGATTAATCGCACAATTTCCAGTCCCAAGCATGTTGTAAAACACTTAATAAGGTGCTATGGACTCATGATAACACACACATACAGCTATATCGACTTATCTACCATCTACTTGACCCGAAGTCGATCTAAATTAAAGATGGGTTTTGGATGCAGGAAATCGACCAAATCGATGGTCAGGATTTGCATCTGTGTGTGTCAGATCAGTGAAAGTGTTGTCGAGAGGGATCAACGAGTAACATACCTGACTTTGGGATGAAAAACGAGTGAAAATCGAGAGTTTGAGGAGAGTCCGAACGAGAGAGAAACTCGAAGAGGGGTTTAGGGTTTTGGGAGCAATTTTCCGGATACTGAAATGATGGAGTCCGGATGCTATTTGTATGAAACAAGTTTCCGGATGGGTCACCCGGATACCCATCCGGTCCGGAAAGCTATCCGGATAGATTGGTATCCGGAATCTCGTCCGGATACTTTAGTGTTTCAAACTAAAAAAAACTTTATTTTTCAAGAAAAAGAACCCCTTTGGATTTTGACAGAAAGATCTCTCGCTCCCCCTCAAACAGAGCATGGGGAAAGACTTGCTCCCCCTCGGATAGTGCAGTGGGGAGTCCGACACACCGAAAAAATCTTTTAGGCAGTTAAAAAAAACTGTGTCGTTCCCCCTCAAATGATGAACATACAATGAAATCCACACAGGAGTGGCCACACACAAAAAAAACTTTTTAATCTTTTAAGAAAAACTGTGTGTGATGCTCCCCCTCAACAAATGAGTAACTTACCTAATACCGCTTTGTGCTCCCCCTAAACACATGAACACACCGTGAAAGCACGGATATAGACAAATAAAATTCAGACGACAGTATGAAAGTAATGGAAACACAAGAAGAAAGAAAGAAACAAACGAAATCTACCTAATAGATACAGAGACTTAATCTAACTGTGTAACTGAGACAAGTAGAATACAAGTGCGAGAAAGTGTACGCTCAACCATCAGGAGTGTAAACATCAGATGAGGAGAATTACTCGTAGATGTATGGAACTTGTAACGGGCACACATTCGGATTAAGTTTAGATTTAGCATACCTAACTTGGACAAAAGAGTACTAAATCATTTTTCGTCCAAGGATTTGGTACATAGGTCTGCTAACTGATGCTCAGTATTTATGAAGTAGAGTTCAACTGTACCTCTTCCAACGTGATCCTTAATGAAGTGATACCGAACGTCGATGTGCTTGGTCTTCGTGTGTTGGACCGGATTGCTGGATATGGCAATTGCGCTCTTTGAGTCACAGTAAATGGGCACCTTGACATACGTAAAGCCGTAGTTCTTGAGTTGTGTCCGCATCCAGATTACTTGAGAACAGCAGCTCGCGACAGCCACGTACTCCGCCTCGGCAGTTGACGTAGAGACGCACTGCTGCTTCTTGGACGCCCAACTCACTAGACTATCTCCCAAAAACTTCACATGTCCTGATGTGCTCTTTCGTTCCATCATGCATCCCGCGTGGTCCGTATCAGAATAAGCGGATAACTCAAAACCTGTCTCTTTCGAGTACCACAAGCCAAGATTAGAAGTACCACGTAAATAACGAAAAATTCATTTTACAGCAGTTAAGTGGGACTCTTTTGGTTTTGATTGAAAACGAGCGCATAGAAAAGTGGAAAACATGATGTCCGGTCTACTCGCAGTTAAATACATTAAAGAACCGATCATTCCCCGATATAGTTTAGTGTTCACATTCGTTCCGTTAAGATCGGCGTGAAGCATTGTACCGGGTGCCATGGGAGTTTTCATGGGTGAGGACTGTTCCATCTGGAATTTCTTCAGAATTTCCCGGATGTACTTAGCCTGGTTTATGAATATCCCGGTCGATAGTTGTTTAACTTGAAGACCAAGGAAGAAATCCATCTCACAAAGCACACTCATTTTAAAAAATTCACCCACTAAGTTGGCAAAGTTCTTAGCGTATTGGGGATTCGTAGAGCCGAAGATTATGTCATCTACATACACTTGAACTAGAACAATGTGACCTTTTTTCATTTTTATGAACAAGGTAGAATCGATTTTACCTCGTGTGAATTTGGACTTTAGCAAGAATGTGGACAGAGTGTTGTACCAGGCTCGCGGAGCTTGCTTTAGTCCGTAAAGCGCCTTGTCTAGTATGTAGACATGGTTACGCTTGGAATCGTCCACGAATCCATCCGGTTGCGAGACGTATACTTCTTCCTCGATATCGCCGTAGAGGAATGCGGTCTTCACATCCATTTAGAAGACCGTGAAGTTCTTGTGCGCGGCGTATGCAAGGAACATACGAATGGCTTCGATTCTTGCCACCGGAGCATAGGTCTCATCATAGTCGATCCCTTCTTGCTGACGGTACCCCTTGGCTACGAGACGTGCCTTGTTGCGTACGACGATGTCGTCTTCGTCCTTCTTGTTCTTAAAGATCCACTTGGTGCCGATCAGCGTCTTGTGTTTTGGACGTGGAACCAGTCGCCATACCTTTAGAGCCTCGAATTGGTTGAGCTCTTCTTGCATAGCAATGATCTAGTCCGGATCTTCAAGTGCTTCACGTACGTTCGTCGGCTCGATGTTGCTTAAGAAGCCGGAGAAGAGACAAAAGTTGGCTGATGCGCCTCGCGTCTGAACAGGAGTGGAGGGGTCACCGATGATTTGATGTAGGGTATGAGCTTTAGTCCACTTGGTAGTGTGCGGAAGCGGCTGTTGAGTAGAGTGAGACATGTCCGAATCCACATACTCACCAGAAGGTAGGTCTTGAACTGCTTCAAGTGTAGCAGGCTGGTTTCTAGGAGGAGATGGGGGAGGATTCGCCGGGGGTTGAACAACTTCTGGTTCCGAGAATTCAGAGGTTGACGGTCGGTTGTAGAAGATGACGAATTGTTAGGAGCGATCTTCGTGTTAGTGATTGGTTCCTCCGGGGGGACTGTAGTATCAGATGAGGTTGATGATGACGGTTGAGTTGTCTCCACAGTGATGGACGGCGTGCTTGTAGAAGGTGGCGGACCAGATAGAGTCGCCGGATCCTCATTACGAGCAGCTTCAAGTCGAGGTTGTGCTGAGACAGGAGTAGAAACGTTAAATATGTCATCATAAAAATACTCAAACAATAAATCTAAATCAGAAGAATCGGCATTCGATGAAGATGCGTGATTTGGATTTACTGTTGCTTATGCAGATCCCGAACTTGGAGGTCCGGAAGCTAGCACGCCAGTTAAATCGGGTTCTGAACTGATTTGTTCAGAAGCCAAATCTGCGGCTTCGTCGAATGTCACATTTACACTTTCAATAACGGTTTTGGTCTGTTTGTTGTAAATGCGATACGCCTTAGCCTGCATGGAGTATCCGATGAAAACTCCTTTATCCGCCTTTGGGCTGAATTTGCCGAGATCGTCTTTGTCGTTTAGTACGTATCACGTGCATCCTGATTGAGCGGTTCTGCGTGTAACAAGCCGTAGACACCGCTTCGGCCCACAAAAATAACTGCAGATTGGATTGGGAAAGCATGGTGCGAGCAGCTTCGACTAGGGTACGGTTGCGTCGTTCCACCACTCCATTTTGCTGAGGAGTTTGTGCAGCCGAGAAGGTGTGCGAAATGCCGACTGACGTCAGATAGTCGTCCACCGTTTGATTTTTGAATTCCGTCCCATTGTCGGTGCATATATTGTAAACATGTTGTTGCTTGTTCAGTTGGATGGTCTTCAGGTGATTGATGATCAGCTCCGGAGTTTCTTCCTTCGAGAGTAGAAACTTCACCCAGGTGTAGCGCGAGTAATCCTCCAGCATCACTAGAACATATTTCCGCTTGTTGATGCTTTGAACACGCATTGGTCCACACAAATCCATATGGATAAGTTTGAGGGACCGGGATGTGTTCTGGGCTGCCTTCGGCTGATGCGGAACTCGCTTCATCTTTCCCATTTCACATGCCCCGTAGAGATGATCCTTCACGAATTGAAGATCGGGCATGCCTTTCACGTGTCCGCCCAGCACCAATTTGTTTATACCTTTGAAGTTCAGGTGCGATAATCTTCGATGCCAAATCCATGATTGTTTGGAATTGGCCTTCGACATGAGGCAGACGGGGTTATCGGGTTTCGGGGTTGCGAGGTCGATTGTGTAGAGGTTGGTTTTGTGTTTCCCAACCAGTAGCTCCTCTCTGTCGTTGTTGAGGATTCTACACCTTTTGGCTTTAAAGCAGACCTCGAGATCTTTGTCGCAGAATTGACCGATGCTGAACAGATTGTGTCCCAATCCCGCGATGTGTGATATCTTCTTGGTTGTGATCTTATATTGGATAATGTCGCCGTAGCCCACGATCGGCGCTTTGTCGCTGTTCCCAAATCTCACGTCTCCACCATATTCTTCCTTGTAGTTCGTGAGAAGCTCCCTCCTTCCAGTCATGTGCTTAGAGCATCCTGAGTCTAAGTACCACACATGACCGTGCTACAAAACAAGTTTAACAGATTTTAGGTACCCATATTTGCATGGGTCCTGGAGGGTTAGGTTTGGCACCTCTTTGAGGAACTTGCTTTGACACAGCTTTCCCCTTAGGTGTAGGTTTTACTCCGTTTGTGGGAACTGGTTTAGGCACATGTTGCCTCTTAGGCATAGAATTTACATCTTTGGGAGGAACAATTTTTGTAGCAGGTTGTCTCTTGGGTTCCGGTTTAACCTTAGTAGGAGCAACCCGTTTAGGAATGGGTTTGGTCTCCCGTTGTGGTTTAACCGCTGATTGGTAACCCCGTTTTTGATAGTGTCTTTCCTGGTTATTACGGGGTTTGCGTTTGGGGAATAAATTACACATGTGATACGACCCAAACCAATCATTATTTTGAATATCATCAAAATCATTTCAACCACAATTAGAACAACATAAACAATCACGCGATAAGTGAATCAATTGATGAAGAGAATTAAGTTTAATTGGAAACGAAACTTCAAAATGATTCCAATGATTCCAAGCATAATTGTCTTTGTTTATCCTAGAATTAAAAACAGGAGGGAAAGACTTTGATGCAACATCCTTAACAGGTTCCTTCTTTAGCCACTTTGGTTTTTCTTGTTTACCGTGCCCAATTCTATATGTAGCAACAGGGACAGAATGAACAGTGACTTTTGAAGAAACAGAATTTTTGATCGGTAATCGCTCGGTCTTTTGCCTCGGCTGTGACTGAGTTTGAAAAATAGGTTTAGTTTGGGAAATTTTAATCACAGCTGGGGTCTTTGTGTTTGAACAAGCACCCTTTTCAAAGTTGACCGGTTGATTTACCACTGGTGATAGAAAATCAATGTGGCTCGGAAGAGGTTTGTCGAAGGGGAACGACTTAAACTCTCCATCAGAATTACCTTTAGAGTTCATGTATTCTAAAAAATTTATTTCCGGAATTTCAGGACTTGGGCTGGTTGAGGAAGGCGAGGAACACTTTGTGCTTGTGTGCTTTGGGGAATTTGGTGCGAAAGCTAAGAAAAAATCAGAGTTCAAATTCCTTAAAACACTCTCGTCTTGAGAATCTTGATCGTCTTGTGTTGAAAAAGTTTTGCCTAAGAAAGCTTTACACGAAGACGTGTCAGATGAGCTAGAAGAAAGTTCGGGTGAAATCTTCTTTTCAGATTAGAGTTGGTCAAACTGCTCTTGGAGTTGACCTTTACTCACTTTCTCTTGCATCACTTTTGTTGCCAAAGCAGACAGTTGTGATGTGAGTCGATTGATTTCAAACCGAAGGATCTCCTGTCCCTCATTCGACACAGTTTTGGTTTTGACCAATTTAAGATTCTCAAGTTCCTGGATTAGCGTTTGCTTTTCTGTTTGAAAATTAGACCTTTCTTTTTTGAATGACTCCTGCAACTCGACTATCTTTGCTTCCAGGATGAGAGGGGGAACATAGAGTTTAAACTCATCCGTCTCAGTCTTGGTTGCGGTTGCTTGGACCTCATCCTTTTTGGAGGAATCCTTGGGCGTAGCAACCTTGTAGGGGTTGAAGTAGTCATTGGAGAGATACTTTTTGTTCTTCTGATAAGAGTAATTTAAAGGTTCATAACAAAATGGGAGCTGAATTCCTTGTTTGTGTGTGCGCTTATATTCCTCGGTTTCCTCTTCCTTTTCTGGTTCAAGAGGACCAGTCCATT
The DNA here is from genome assembly GCA_033807775.1 of Saussurea involucrata. Classification (NCBI taxonomy): domain Eukaryota; kingdom Viridiplantae; phylum Streptophyta; class Magnoliopsida; order Asterales; family Asteraceae; genus Saussurea; species Saussurea involucrata. Next base: position 105,194,461 of record CM066318.1, read on the forward strand.
GAATGGCATATTCCGGATACTTTTTATCTAACCCAAGACAACCAAAATCATATAAAGTAGGTGTTTGGTAGAAACCCTTTTTCAAATAGTGTGGGTTATCGTATCCGATTCCCCACTCTTTGTTAAATTACGTGAACTCTTTGGTTTTATTCATGTGGATGGTTTGATACGTTTGACCTCTTTTATGAAGTTTGGTTTCAAGATCAAGTATTTTTGCGACAAACTCCTTGTGCTAAATTTGAAGAGCAGAGCATTGATAAACAATTTCCGCTTTCTCATTCAAGCATTGATCAAACTGAGACTGAAGTTCAGATAACTTGGCCCTTAAGTCCTTAGGTGCTAATGAAAGATTTTTGCATTTATCCTTTGAATTAGCATTTTCGGACTTAAATTTTTCTGTTAATCTCTGTTGAACATCTAGCTTTTTGGTTAGAGATCTAATCTCAAGCTTTTGTTATTTAGAGGTGGCCTTAAAGGAATTTGCCTGATCAGTAAGTCATTGTCATGATGTTTGCATTGACCATACTTTTGCATTGGTGCATGTTTTAACTGTCGCATGTATGCTACTGGGTTGAAGAAAGCTCGATAGTGTCAATGTTCTATGATGATATGGCATTATCAGGTTTTTATGACAAATTTTATGCTTCGTATTTTTGACATAGTTCCTCCGTCATGCTTCTTATCCAGTGTTTCAGGTCTATTATTCAACGAGTTTTTGACTGTAGGTGATATTTGTGTTTCCTATGTTTTATTGAATTGGCCTTCTATGATGATAATCATGAAAAAGTGTAAGCCAACACTTCCAGCAACAATCTTTTCATTACTTATCTGTTGTATAATTTCTATTCCTTGATGTGAATGATGATTAAGATAAATATACAACACATGTTAGCGTGTGTGCTCCTCGCTTTATAGACATGGATTTATCATCATTCTTTTACCACTATGCATGGACATATTTAAGTGTTGTTTTTACTCTTTTTCATGCTGCCTCTAGAGACATCACAAGGTCTAAATATTGTATTTGATTAAAAGCACATAACAATGCCGTTAATATTTTCGGCAGGAAAAATCTCAGAAAAGTTCTTTTCGGCACAACTTAAAATCTTTGACTGGATCAAACGTAGAGACCGAGACATAGCTACGGACTGGTCCAATTGGTTACTGAACTCGGGGTCGACGTAACGATAAGCAAGAAGAAGGGAGTGTATCGAATAAGCAACAATAAATGTGGAGCTGTAGTTCGGTGATTAAGCCAGGCCTACTGTCTGCCCACGGACATACCTGACTTAACCACAAATGATCACTATCGCAGTACCAGTTGGGGAGCATGGCGATCCAGAAAGCTGATCGATTCGAGTTTCGGTGTTGTTTGGGGTCAAATCTGGTTCTGGATCAGTGCTTAATGGAGACAGAGGTTGTGAGGTTGTTTCTGTTTGGGGTCAGACCTGGTTCTGGATCAGAGCTTAATGGGGACAGGGGCTATGCGGCTGCTTATGCAGACAACACAAAGGCTGCTGCTTAGATATGATGTGGCTGGACCATTAAGACACCATTGTCATGGCCTGATTGAGACTTGGAGGGACTGGTTTGGGGTTAAGTTAGCTTGTAAGTTGTTGCAGACAGCTGCTGGTTTGTTTGGTTGCCAGATGCAGGGGCGGCTTATGGCTGTCTGGTTATGGCTGCCTGGTTCGTGCTATGCTTAATTGGATTGAGCTTAATTGTTTTTATGTAAGTTGTTTGCATAGTTGTGGGGTTGTGCAGAATGTGGACTTGGAGGGGCTGGTTTGGGGTTAAGTTAGCTTGTAAGCTGCTGCAGACAGCTGCTGGTTTGTTTGGTTGCAAGATGCAGGGGCGGCTTATGGCTGTCTGGTTATGGCTGACTGGTTCGTGCTATGCTTAATTGGATTGAGCTTAGTTGTTTTTATGTAAGTTGTTTGCATAGTTGTGGGGTTGTGCAGAATGTGGGTGCTTATAATATCCAGTGATTAACAAAAAATAGATAAAACTATGTCCTCCCTCAATTGGGTACTTATAATAACCAGTAAAAACAAAAGTCTTAATCAAGATTTAATCTTTCGTGTTTATAGAGACCGATACAGCATCCATGTTGTCTGAAGCTACCGGATACATCAAATTATTCCATGTATGTGTGTATATATATATATATATATATATATATATATATATATATATAACTTATGAATCTTGATTATTTTCTCAGGTTGTTAGTACTCCAGCTTATCCAGTTAAACTTTGCATTTTTTGTTTTCTACCTAACTATATGTTCTGTCAGCAGGGTTATCAACGAAGCACATAAAAACTGCAGTTAACACCAGAGGAAAAGAACTCACGTACTCCTAATAATTCAAGGTTCAATGTCTATACTCCCTTTCTTTTCCTTTTTTTCCTTCCAAAACTCGAGAACACAACGTAAAAGCATATGGAAACACATTCAACAATGGATCGTTGATAGGTATTTGGACTATATCGAGTCGATATGGGCAAAATGTCGAAGACTGCTGAGGTTTCTGAAGAGTAGCAATGTGTTACAATATATATTTTTTATTAGGGATTACAATTCGGAATAGAATGAGGATAATGTATTGGCAAGAATGTTAGAACATAAAGAAGCTATCATATCTCATTTGTCAGGATCGAATCTTAACAAGACAATAAACACTTAGAATTCAGAATTAAAGATTCTGCGGAAAAGAACTTTAATTCTCACAATCAAGAACAATGTAACAGAAAATTCACCACTTTGTGTATTCACTAAATCGACTCACAAGATTACAACCAAACCTCAATCTTGATGAACAAACTCAATCAAGACGACTTCTACTTCTCTAGAAATAGGGTTCTAAAACCTTGAGGTTAATTCTCTCTAAAAACACAATCGAATTTAGAATTTTCTCTTGTATCTCATCTATATCGTGTATATTCTAATAGCTATCTATTGAAGTCTATTTATACAAAAATAATTACCAGATAACTATCAAAAGTAACTTGATCTTCTAAATCTTCGTTAAACATATCTTGATCAATTCCTTCTTTGTCTCCAAAAGTATCGCATACCAAACTTAACGAACTCAGCAGTATTAACCTTCATTCTTCATGAGCAGTACTTGAACTAGCAGTAGTATCTTTGTTCTGGCAGCACTAACTCTTGAACTATCAGTACTAACTTGATCTGGCAGTAGTAATGTTGTTCTGGCAGTACTAACCATACTTAGCATATCTTCAGTTCCCAACAATCTCCCCCTAACTTGACTTTTCAGGATGAGAAGTTAAGTTCTTCAGATGATGCTTCCAAAACCTAATCATCAACGCATAAATTTGGATCCAATCCCAGACTTTGATTGAGAATCCCTTTTACAAGGTATCTTGCCATCTTAGAGTCTTTGTCACTCACCAACTTAGCATGCAGCATTCCATTCAACTTTTTCATGCTGTGCTTGTATACAACATCCACCAAATAATATTCATGAAATGTATTGTCAAGAGAGATGACATACACTCCACAATTCTCAATGAGCATCCAGTTGGTAATGACTTGAAAATTCCTTGCCATCAAATACTGAACTGCTTCTGGTTTGAACATTAAGCACAAGTATTCAAGAACCATCTTGGTAATAGACATACCTTGCTCTGTCAGCATGTTTCCATATAGCCTCATTCCCACCTTGAACATCTCTTCCAAGTCAGATCTAGAGCATGTTCTGATAAGTTTTCCCCAAGTAGGACAAACTTCAAACTTTCCATCTGCCCTTTTGATTCTGATGAACTCCTTTCTTCCATCTTTCAATGTGTCCCAGAAGATGATTTCAGGAGCCATAGAAGATATTGGTTCAGCTTGGATTGGATTGGATTAGTATTAACCACAGTAATATACAAATCACTTTGAGCATTTGGCAGTGATTGTACATTGCTTGGTTGGCCTGAGGGAGTTGCCACTTCTTCTTCAGCAACTTTTGGATCAGTTTTCTCTTTCACTGCTTCCTCCTGGGCTTCTTCTACAGTTGGATCCACCCTTGGCTTCTTTATATCTTTCTTCTTTGAGGCTATTGACTTTGTTCTTGGCCTCTTTGTTCTTTTGAAAGATTTAACAGCTTCAGGAGTGGTTTCAGCTGTTTCTTCTTTGTGGCTCTTAGCAGCACTAACAGTTTCTGTTGCCTTTTGTTTTTCAGCAGCAGTTACCATTTCTACTGCTATAGCTGTTACTGCTTCTTTTATGACCTTTAATACTGCTGCTTCGACACTGTCCTTCACAATCCAATATATCTCTTCATCAATCTCTGTTTTAGTTACTGTAGGAACAGATTCTGCTTTCTTCTCACTTTCAGCTTCTTTTGCAACTTCAGCAGCAGTAACCGTTTCTGCTGCTGGTTCTGTTTCTGCTTCCTTTGTAAGATCAGCAGCAGTAACGGTTTCTGCTGCTGTTTCTGTTTCTGCTTCCTTTGTAATATCTGCAGCCTCCTCAGTCTCCCCCTCAACCTTATACTCATACTCCCCCTCAATGTTTGCATCCTCCATGTTTAGATCAGAGTCTGACTCCCCCTTTTTGGAAGCATCATTGGTAGGGTTTCTTCTCCTAAGGACAAACCGAGCTTTCTTCTTTCTGTGCATCAACTTAGTGATCATCTTCCTTTGCTTCTCAAGCTGTGAGTTTTGATAGAGGACCACTTTCTTGAGTTCATCAATTTCCTTTTTCTGATCCATGACCTCAATGTTGATATTTGCAATAGTTTCCATCAATTCCTCGTACGTATATCTATCCTCACCCTGTTTAGGAGTTTTTACCTCCCTTAAAGGATCATTGGAAGTTTTAGCAGGTGTCTCTTGCCTAGCAAAAGCACTACCTACCCCCTTGGTTTCTTGGCACCTGGGACCTCTGGATGATTTCTCACCCTGAGTTGCCGTGAGGAAGGGCTTAGTTATTTTACCACTGGCCTTGCGACTCACATGCTCAACCTTCTCCTTAGTGAGCACCTTCTTGGGGTTGGGAGACACCCCTGTGGTTTCCCTTTCGATATTCTCTAATGGAGAATGCTCCACTAGAGGGCTTAAAGGCTTCGGGCTCTTAGGAGATACATCAAGGGAAGGAACCTTGTGTACCTTTCTTCTTTCAAACTTTTTGGTTATTTTGGGAGTGGGTCGTACAAGAATGGACTGAGGGATTTCTTTTGTGATGGAAGGTTGGGATTGGTCATCAGCGGGTGTGTCTAATGAGGGCCTTGACCCTGATGCCATACCTTCAAATGTGTGGGACACAACCATCATTGTAGAGAACAATGGTGTGTCAACTCCGTCCGAGTCCCTAGGAAGTCTTTTCATATTTGAAAAAACCTTCCCTTTAGGGGATTTTGGCACATATACCTCATCAAATTGAGGCATATCCGTCAATTCCTTGGTAATTACTTCCTGAACAAACCTTGGATACATATAGAAACGCTTTTTGGATTCCAGGTTTGCCACAAGATCATTGAAAATCATTTGAGAAAAATTAAACTTCCTGTTAGTGGCTAAGCAGACTAGAGCATAAGCAATAGTACTGCTGAACTCACTCCATCCAGTAGTTTTCTTTGAAATACAATGCATTAGGGTATGAACAAAGAATCTCCATTGAGTAAAGAACTTTGACTTGTAGAATTTAAAAACTCCAATGGGACCTTCATACCCCATTCTTTGTAAAGTTGAGTATAGTTCTTCATTGGGAATGGAAGATATACCTGAGGCATCATCCAATCGAAGAGTGATGCGAAGAAGTTCTTCTGAAACTTTCAAGGGTTTGTCACATACCCTTGTTTGGATGACTTTCTGCCCATCTTCGGATTCCACGGTGGCATTGGCCCAGAATTGCGTCTGATGCTCGATGTAGATAGTCGGATTCACCGTTAGGGCATACGAAATATGAGTGGACTTGAGAAAATCCACAATTTCATGAAATCCTTCGGCCTGCTTCGGCTTCTGAAGCATTGCAATCTCATTATGCTCGTCGACAAACTCCATAATCGTTGTGCTTCCTGAGGATTTGTAAAGAAAACACAGAGATTCTAGGGAGAAGAGGTTAGAACGAGAGAGAGAAGAAGTTAATGCGAAGAGTCGTTATGAACTTTGGCGGGCAAACAGAGGTATTTATAGCAGTATTTGCCCTAAATTTTCAAAAGCAGTATTAACGACATAAGCAGTATTAACGACTTAGCAGTATTAACTACTAAGCAGTATTAACGATTGAGCAGTATTAACTGCAAGGCAGTATTAACTACACAAGCAGTATTAACTACACAAGCAGTATTAACTACTTAAGCAGTATTAACAACAGAGCAGTATTAACTACTAAGCAGTATTAACTGCAAAGCAGTATTAACTACTGAGCAGTATTAACTGCTAAGCAGTATTAACTACTCATTGGCAGTATTAACTGTGCACTAGCAGTATTAACTACGCACTGGCAGTAGTAACTCTGCACTAGCAGTAGTAACTCTGCACTAGCAGTAGTAACTCTGCACTGGCAGTAGTAACTCTGCACTAGCAGTAGTAACTCTGCACTGGCAGTAGTAACTATACTTGCACTTTGCAGCATTTGTCAAATCCTCAAATGTCATCTTACCTTCTGACATCACCTTTACTTTTACCACTTATCTTACCTCCTGCAGGATTATTTTCAAAAGCAACATGTCCTCCATCAATTCTTTTGAAATTCTTGAGGCAGGCCATGTTACCTGTCATGTGCCTGGAGCAACCACTATCAACATGCCAGATGCTCTTTCCCTTGAGCTGTTGGTTGCCCTGCACATCTGATAAATCAATTAGTTTTTATTGGGAACCCAAGCCGAAGTGGTCTTGGGTCTCCCTTGCTCATCAAAGTACTTGCATTGAGTTTTGATGAGGTTTTTAAACTTAGGTACTGCAGAATTGGAGTACTTTGTCAATATAATTGGTCTAGCAGCACAAACACTAGAAGCAGTATTAACTTTAGAAGAAGTACTAACAGAGTTAGCAACACTAACAGAGTTAGCAGTACTAACAGAGTTAGCAGCACTAACTGAGTTAGCAGCACTAACACTGCTAGCAGCACTAATTTTTGAAGAAGTACTAACAGTGTTAGCAGCACTAACACTGCTAGCAGCATTATCTGAGGCTGCAGTACTTTTAGGAACCCACATTGTGACACATTCTTTTTCAGTATTTTTCTTCATGTGGCTTGTGGCTTTAGCTTTTTTCTTAGCCACATGGTTCCTTGCAGGCTTCCTATAACCATTGGATTTATGAAAAGGTCTTTGAAAATTCATCCTTTGGTTAATAGGATTGAAATAACAGTGTTTGGCAAGATGATTCAATCTGCCACAGATGAAACAAGGTTTTGGTCTGTTAATCCTTTGCAGATCAACTCCTTGCTTTTGTGCCCACTGGTTATTCCAATTTCTTTGATTTCCCCTCCTTTTATCATGTTTTTGGGGCTTATTCTCTTGAGATTTCTTGCAAGAACAATGTTCACAAGTTTTAGAGTTCACAACAGTGGTCTGTGTATAGTGAACTCCCTTTCCCTTTTCAGTCCTTTTCATCTCATTGTTCTTGACACATGGACTTTCACATTCCTCATCAGATCCTACTTTGTCAGTCTCATCCTCAACAACTACTTCATCTAATGGATCTACTTCAGTGGCTCCTTTAGGTAAGTCCTTCCTATCCTTGGTTTCTAATAGGTCTGACTTAGGAGGGATGTAGTTGTTATTGTAGGGTGGGGGTGTGGCATTGTACCCTATTCCTGGTTTCAACTTACTATGGACTTGAGCATTTATTATGGTGTCCATAGCTTTAGAAGCTTTTGAAAACTTTTCAACATCAAGTTTAACTTTCTCAAGCTCTCCTTTTAGTTTCTCACACTCTTCCCTAGACTCTTTCAGTTGGAACTCCAGACCACCCTTTTCCCACTTCCAGTAGTTTGTATCATATGAGTGTTGAAGTTCATTGGCTTGAAAAGCCTTAATTTGTTCTTCAAACCTTTCAACAATCAATACATAATCTCTTATGTCCTTTTCTAATCTCTTAAGGTCATCACACATTCCCTGATTGTGATCTCTATACCTTTTAACAGTGTCTATACAAGATTGAGAACAGAGATTAGATTTTACCTCCGTAGGAATATCTGAGACTTCTGCCATGAGTGCATGATTCTGAATTGCCTCTTCTGCTTGATCACTCCAATCAAAAGTACTATTTGATTCAATAGAATTGTCCATAATAATTGTAGAATTCTAAGAAACACAAGCTCTGATACCACTTGTCAGGATCGAATCTTAACAAGACAATAAACACTTAGAATTCAGAATTAAAGAATCTGCGGAAAAGAACTTTAATTCTCACAATCAAGAACAATGTAACAGAAAATTCACCACTTTGTGTATTCACTAAATCGACTCACAAGATTACAACCAAACCTCAATCTTGATGAACAAACTCAATCAAGACGACTTCTACTTCTCTAGAAATAGGGTTCTAAAACCTTGAGGTTAATTCTCTCTAAAAACACAATCGAATTTAGAATTTTCTCTTGTATCTCATCTATATCGTGTATATTCTAATAGCTATCTATTGAAGTCTATTTATACAAAAATAATTACCAGATAACTATTAAAAGTAACTTGATCTTCTAAATCTTCGTTAAACATATCTTGATCAATTCCTTCTTTGTCTCCAAAAGTATCGCATACCAAACTTAACGAACTCAGCAGTATTAACCTTCATTCTTCATGAGCAGTACTTGAACTAGCAGTAGTATCTTTGTTCTGGCAGCACTAACTCTTGAACTATCAGTACTAACTTGATCTGGCAGTAGTAATGTTGTTCTGGCAGTACTAACCATACTTAGCATATCTTCAGTTCCCAACATCATTTAAGTTGGGCCAGCCTCCTTTTGGGTTTCCATACATTGGGACTTTATGTTCATAATGATGTCATGCTTGCCTTTGGTACTCCGGAGAAGCAAATCTTAATCGAACCTATATTTGCTCAATGGATACAATCTGTAATACCCCGGGTAAGTCCGTTAGTTAAATCCCCAATCCGTTAAATTTAATTAACTTTAAAATTGGAAGTTTAGGGTAAGTTTGGTGTTAAATTAGGAGTTAAGGGTGTTTTGGGTCGTTAATGGATAGTTTAGGGTTTAGAGGGTAAATATTGGTTAGATATTATCTCTTGGTAATCAGATAATTCAAAAATATCAGAAACTCAGATATTATCATAAGGTGTGTGTGTGTGTTTTGTGGAGAAAGGAAGAAAAAGAAGAAAAGTAGGCTAAGGATTCAAATTTGTGCATTTGGAAGTGTTTGAGGTATGTTTTCTTTACATATTATGTGTATAATTGATAACTGAATGTTTCTGTTGGAGTAGAATAGTTAGAATTACATCTTGTATTGATTCAGCGGAATTCTGGGTAGAAATAGGGCAAAACCGACAGAGTTTTCCGGACACCATGAATGTGTCCGGATGGTTTTGTTGGAGGTATCCGGGTAGTTCTTTGATGCTATCCGGGTAGTTCTTTGTTGGTGTCCGGACAAGTCTTTTATCCGGGTATGTTCCTTTTCCTATGTTGTCCGGGTAACTTGTGGTATCCGGATGACGTCCGGATTGTCCTGATTGTCCGGAAAAGTCCTGATTGTCCGGAAAAGTAGTGTTGTCTGGGTAACTTGTGGTATCCGGATACTTTAGCTGTTTGGTTATTTTTATCTAGTTTTTGAATGAGGACTGATTTTCTAGGGGCGTTGCCCCTTGACCCCATCCGCTAACCGGGTAGCGGAACCCCCGTGTTAAGTCGCCTTAGGGGAACATTTGAGGATTTGAGTTCTTTAGAGTTCTTAGCCTTAGTAAGACTTATGTGTTTTATGTGGTAAAGAGATATCTGTATCTATGTGTTACAGATCCTGTGAATTCTGGGTAAAGGACTGAACCTGTTTAGAAGGCTTGGAAACGTGTTGATAAGCAACCAGGTGAGTTTTGCTTTGAAAACACTTTTTAACTGGAATACATATATCTGTGGAATTGAGAGTGAAATTATTGATAATTATGTGCTCGAATGTGAATTATAATATAGTGAGATATTATATTTACATGTGTATTATAAATGTGTTATAATACGTTGGCCGGGTTTAAGACCGGTGTGATTGGCTATAGAACTTGTATAGCGTTGTTTGGCTGTAGATGTTGTGCAGCGTTGTATTTTATTAGCTGGCTTGCTACCACTAATATGGCCAGGAAGAAATGAGAAAGGAAGGTATATGATGTGTGAGTTCAATTGGATATGTGTAATTATGTGCGTGATTTATATGAATAAAGTTTATTTAAATGGTTTTAAACTAACAGGGGTTTCTCACTTAGACCATCAGGTCTAACCCTCATTTTGTTTTAAAAATATGTATTCCAGGTGGCGGATCAAGTAAGGGCAAGTAAATAGAGTACGAATTGGAAGGCTAGTGAGAAGGACTATAAGATGAAGCTTTTGACTTATTTAGTAGTTGTATTGAAATGTTAAATGTTATGTATGTAAATAGTACAAGGATTGTATTTCAAATGTTTTCTTTCTATTGTAAAAGACTTCTGGACCGTACTTGAAATGTGAAGTTTGTTTGTTATATCTATTTGTGTTATATTGCGTGTTATGTTGTGTATATGGGATATGGGATGTTACAAATGGTATCAGAGCCCTAGTTTAAGGGATTTAGGTATTAGTATCTGTACCTAGACTTAAACTGCATGCGAAGTAGGATGTCCCTATTATTATAGAACCTCGGGATACTAAGTATAAGGGGTAGAAGGAACATCATGTAAGGTAATTTCATACTACACCTGGCCAGTGTAATTGTGATCTTACAGGTACATGTTTGAACTGGAATACCTTGTTATATGGGGTATGTGCTTGTGTGTATATTAATCTTGTTTAAATCTACAGAATGGCAAGTGGTACAAGAAATTCGAATCGAGGAGGAGGAAGAAATCCAAACAGAACTAATCCGCCAGTAGGAACAGGGGACAGGGGAGGCATATCAGGGGGTAGAGTCGGGGGTAGAACGGGAGGTAGAGCTGGAGGTCGAGCCGGAGGCAGAACCCAACAGAATAGTACGGATTTCATTACCAGGGCTGATCTAATGGCAGAAATGGGAAGACTACAAGACAATATTCAAGCTATGTTCAACCAAACTCATAATACTGAAACAGAAGGACCAGACCCTACTCATGAAGAGGAGATGCCAATCACCCCTACGGTCTTACCGGTAATGAGGAAATGTGATTACAAGATGTTTCTTAGCTGCAGGCCTCCTACGTTTTCAGGGGATCGGGATCCAGTGAAAGCAATGAGATGGATGAAGGAAATTGAAGCCATTTTCAAAACAAGCAAATGTGCGGATGAAGATAGAGTATTGTACGGGACAGCCATGCTAAAAGGAGATGCATTGTATTGGTGGGAATCTTTTATACATTCTAAAGGATCTGACGTATATTCTACCCTCTCTTGGGAAGAATTTGTGATAGCCTACAGGAACGCATTTTGTCCCCAAGCAGCCGTCAAACAACTGGAAGGGGAATTTATGAATTTACAACAAGGAAGCCTGTCCGTTCGAGATTATACTGCTAGCTTCCTGGAAAAGTCTCGGTTCGCAGAATACTATGTTTCTACGGAGGCAATGAAGACGGAAAGGTTTATTTTCGGGCTGAACTCAGAGGTTAGAAGACTAGTGACTGCAAAAGGACCCGATACATTCTCAGCTGCAGTTGATGCCGCGGAGAATGTTGAACGAGATATGAGAAGAGATGCTGGGGATAAGAGTATCGGAAAGAGAAAGTGGGAAGGACCACAATACGACTCGAAGAAATCCCGATTTCAGAGGTATGACAACCGCCCGCCTTTTCGACCAGCGGAAAGACCATGTCGAAGTGCAACCGTGTCCATCAGGGAAACTGTCAAGGTGATTTACGAGCATGCTATAAGTGTGGGAAGACCGGACACGTCATCAAGGATTGTAAGGTAACGCGGCTATGTTTCTTATGCAATTCTCCGGATCATCTTCAGTCAAACTGTCCGCGGGGGAGGATACAGCAAGGTGGGTCATCGGGCAGGCCAGCGATTGTTAAACCAGTAATACCGAGGTTGGAACCGCCAGTAACTAGGGGTCGTGCCTTTCAGATGACTGAAAAAGAAGCGGAGGAGACGCCGGATGTGGTCACAGGTACATTTTTGATAAACTCTACACGTGCTAAGGTGTTGTTTGATTCCGGTGCAAACCGATCGTTTGTGTCACCTACATTTGCTGCTTGTCTGTGTTTGAAACCTAAAATGTTAGAACATGCTCTATTAGTAGATACTGCAAATGACAACCAAGTGTCGGTTAGTGAAGTATTTGATGGTTGTGTGATTAATATAGAGGGGTGTGGAGTGCCTATACAATTGTTTCCTATAACTTTAATAGAGTTTGACGTAGTAGTGGGAATGGACTGGTTAGCTGAGAATCAGGCTAATATAGTGTGTGATAAAAATATAATAAATGTTGTATTGCTAGAGAAGGGACCGGTAGTGATTTATGGTGATCGTAGGAATCATCAGTCTTGCCTCATATCACTAGTAAAGGCACGTAAGTGTGTAAATAAGGGTTGTCAGAGTTACTTGGCCTATGTGATAGATATTAAGCTGGAAAAGAATAGGATGGAAGATATTCCTATCGTTAGTGAATTCCCTGAAGTATTCCCTGAAGACTTGAACAATCTTCCGCCGGTTAGACAAGTAGAGTTCGGTATAGACCTAATTCCTGGAGCCACTCCTGTAGCCCGTGCACCGTACCGTTTGGCACCTCCAGATATGAAAGAGATGATGGCACAACTACAAGATCTATCCGATAAGGGTTTCATCAGACCTAGTTCTTCGCCGTAGGGAGCACCAGTGTTATTTGTGAAAAAGAAAGATGGGTCGATGAGAATGTGTATTGACTACCGAGAATTGAACAAGCGCACGATAAAGAACAAGTATCCGCTACCCCGAATTGATGATCTCTTTGATCAGTTAGTTGGAGCTTGCTATTTCTCCAAGATTGATCTAAGGTCCGGTTATCACCAGTTGAAGGTTAAAGAAGAAGACGTTTTAAAGACTGCTTTTCGAACGAGGTATGGTCATCATGAATTTTTAGTAATGCCATTTGGATTGACGAACGCTCCAGCTGCCTTTATGGATTTAATGAATCGAGTATGTAAGCCGTATCTCGATAAATTTGTAATTGTATTTATCGATGATATTCTTATTTATTCTCGATCCAAGGAAGAGCACGCGCAGCATCTTCGTTTGATTCTAGAGCTACTGAAGAAGGAAAAGTTGTATGCGAAATTTTCTAAATGTGAATTCTGGCTAAGGAAAGTGCAATTTATGGGGCACGTGGTTTCTGAGAAAGGTATACAAGTCGATCCGATGAAAGTGGAAGCAGTTGAAAAATGGGAACAGCCTAAGACAGCAACAGAGGTACGCAGTTTTCTGGGTTTAGCTGGTTACTATCGAAAGTTCATAAAAGACTTCTCTCGTATTGCAACACCTTTGACTAAGCTGACTCGGAAAAATTTAAAGTTCGAATGGAAAGCAGAACTGGACGAGGCACTCAGAATATTGAAAGAGAAACTGTGCAGCGCGCCAATTCTGTCACTACCTGAAGGTTCTGAAGACTTTGTCGTCTACAGTGATGCGTCTAAATTGGGATTGGGTTGTGTGCTTATGCAGCGCGGAAAGGTTATAGCTTATTCTTCTCGCCAACTAAAGGATCATGAAAGACAGTACCCTACGCACGATATGGAGCTTGCTGCGGTCGTTTTTGCGTTAAAGATTTGGAGACATTATCTGTATGGTTCCAAATGTCAGATTTATACTGATCACAAGAGTCTCCAACACCTCTTTGATCAGAAGGAGTTAAATATGAGACAAAGGAGATGGTTGGAACTGCTGAATGATTACGACTGTGAAATCCTTTATCACCTGGGAAAAGCGAATGTGGTGGTAGATGCACTCAGTCGTCAAGAAAGGAGCGGAACGATAAAAGTTATTTCGCTACGAACTGAACTCCTACCCAACTTAGTTGATGAATTACAAAAGTGTCAAGTGGAGGCTTATCAAGAGGAACACCTGAAATCAGAACGGTTAGTGTGAATGTCAGCATTGTTAGAAAGGGGTGATCGCGGGTTATTGTGTCTGGGGAACAGAGTGTGGGTACCTCGTTTGAGTGGATTACGTGATCGTGTTTTACAGGAAGCTCATCAATCCCGTTTCTCTATTCACCCAGGTACAAACAAGATGTATAAAGACCTAAAGCAATTCTATTGGTGGCCGGGGATAAAAAGAGGGATTGCTCAGTATGTAGAACGGTGTGATACTTGTAAGAAGGTAAAGATCGAACATCAAAAGCCATTTGGTCAACTGCAATGACTAGAAATACCTATGTGGAAGTGGGAGCAGATTACCACGGACTTTATCACAAAGCTACCAAGAACTCCGAAGGGATTCGATTCTATTTGGGTGATCGTCGACAGGTTGACCAAGTCTGCACACTTCCTACCAATAAAGGAAACTGATTCATTGGAGCGATTAGCTAAGTTATACATTGATGAAATAGTAACTCGACATGGAGTTCCAATCTCGATCATTTCTGATCGTGATAGTCGTTTTACTTCAAGATTTTGGAGAAGTTTTCAAAGGGAAATGGGGACTCAGATAAAGTTAAGTACGGCGTATCATCCTCAAACCGATGGGCAGAGTGAACGAACAATTCAGACCTTAGAAGATATGCTCCGGGCTTGCATTGTTGATTTTGGGGGATCTTGGGATAAGCATTTACCGTTAATCGAATTCGCTTACAACAACAGTTATCATTCCAGTATACAAGCGGCACCATTTGAAGTATTGTATGGTAGGAAATGCCGAACGCCACTGTGCTGGAACGAAGTAGGAGAAAAACAACTAGCGGGACCGGAAATAGTTCAGTTAACCGCCGATAAGGTTACACAGATCCGAGAAAGATTGAAAGTGGCTCAAGATAGACAGAAGAGTTACGCTGATCGCCGTCGAAAGCCGTTGAAATTTCAAGTTGGGGATTTCGTAATGTTAAAGGTTTCGCCGTGGAAAGGAGTCATCAGATTTGGTCGACAGGGTAAGCTTAGCCCAAGGTATATTGGACCATTTGCAATCACTGAAAGGATCGGGGAGGTAGCTTACAGATTAGATCTTCCACCAGAGTTGAGCAGAATTCATAATGCATTTCACGTGTCAAACTTCCGAAAGTGTTTAGTTACTCAAGATCAGGCAGTCTCCCTACCAGAGATACAAGTCGACGAAAGACTGAATTATGTAGAAGAGCCAGAAGCTATAGTTGATCATAAAGTTAAAGTGTTGCGGAATAAGGAGATCAGGCAAGTGAAAGTTCAGTGGAGGCATCATAAAGGTCAAGATGCTACATGGGAATCAGAGACGGAAATGAGAGCCAAATACCCTCACCTTTTTGCTTAACCGAATTCCGGGACAGAATTCTTTTAAGGGGGAGATGATGTAATACCCCGGGTAAGTCCGTTAGTTAAATCCCCATTCCGTTAAATTTAATTAACTTTAAAATTGGAAGTTTAGGGTAAGTTTGGTGTTAAATTAGGAGTTAAGGGTGTTTTGGGTCGTTAATGGATAGTTTAGGGTTTAGAGGGTAAATATTGGTTAGATATTATCTCTTGGTAATCAGATAATTCAAAAATATCAGAAAATCGGATATTATCATAAGGTGTGTGTGTGTGTTTTGTGGAGAAAGGAAGAAAAAGAAGAAAAGTAGGCTAAGGATTCAAATTTGTGCATTTGGAAGTGTTTGAGGTATGTTTTCTTTACATATTATGTGTATAATTGATAACTGAATGTTTCTGTTGGAGTAGAATAGTTAGAATTACATCTGGTATTGATTCAGCGGAATTCTGGGTAGAAATAGGGCAAAACCGACAGAGTTTTTCGGACACCATGAATGTGTCCGGATGGTTTTGTTGGAGGTATCCGGGTAGTTCTTTGATGCTATCCGGGTAGTTCTTTGTTGGTGTCCGGACAAGTCTTTTATCCAGGTAAGTTCCTTTTCCTATGTTGTCCGGGTAACTTGTGGTATCCGGATGACGTCCGGATTGTCCTGATTGTCCGGAAAAGTCCTGATTGTCCGGAAAAGTAGTGTTATCCGGGTTAAGTCGCCTTAGGGGAACATTTGAGGATTTGAGTTCTTTAGAGTTCTTAGCCTTAGTAAGACTTATGTGTTTTATGTGGTAAAGAGATATCTGTATCTATGTGTTACAGATCCTGTGAATTCTGGGTAAAGGACTGAACCTGTTTAGAAGGCTTGGAAACGTGTTGATAAGCAACCAGGTGAGTTTTGCTTTGAAAACACTTTTTAACTGGAATACATATATCTGTGGAATTGAGAGTGAAATTATTGATAATTATGTGCTCGAATGTGACTTATAATATAGTGAGATATTATATTTACATGTGTATTATAAATGTGTTATAATACGTTGGCCGGGTTTAAGACCGGTGTGATTGGCTATAGAACTTGTATAGCGTTGTTTGGCTGTAGATGTTGTGCAGCGTTGTATTTTATTAGCTGGCTTGCTACCACTAATATGGCCAGGAAGAAATGAGAAAGGAAGGTATATGATGTGTGAGTTCAATTGGATATGTGTAATTATGTGCGTGATTTATATGAATAAAGTTTATTTAAATGGTTTTAAACTAACAGGGGTTTCTCACTTAGACCATCAGGTCTAACCCTCATTTTGTTTTAAAAATATGTATTCCAGGTGGCGGATCAAGTAAGGGCAAGTAAATAGAGTACGAATTGGAAGGCTAGTGAGAAGGACTATAAGATGAAGCTTTTGACTTATTTAGTAGTTGTATTGAAATGTTAAATGTTATGTATGTAAATAGTACAAGGATTGTATTTCAAATGTTTTCTTTCTATTGTAAAAGACTTCTGGACCGTACTTGAAATGTGAAGTTTGTTTGTTATATCTATTTGTGTTATATTGCGTGTTATGTTGTGTATATGGGATATGGGATGTTACACAATCTGCTCATGGTAAAACTTTATATGGGTTTGATATACTTTTATCTTCAACGAATGGCCCGACATTCAATGCGGGTCGAAGCATATGGTTGTCGGGTTGGTTAAATGCTATTAATGAGAATAGTAATTCACTATTCTTAACAATAGGTCCTGGAGACTTTTTGGTTCATCATGCTATTGCTCTGGGTTTACATACAACTACGTTGATCTTAGTAAAAGGTGCGTTAGATGCACATGGTTCCAAGTTAATGCCAGATAAAAAGGATTTCGGTTATAGTTTTCCGTGCAATGGCCCAGGACGAGGCGGTACTTATGATATTTCGGCTTGGGACGCATTTTATTTGGCAGTTTTTTGGATGTTAAATACCATTGGATGGTTACTTTTTATTGGCATTGGAAGCACATTACATTATGGCAGGGTAATGTTTCGCAGTTTAATGAATCTTCCACTTATTTGATGGGTTGGTTAAGAGATTATTTATGGTTAAACTCTTCACAACTTATTAATGGATATAACCCTTTTGGTATGAATAGTTTATCAGTCTGGGCATGGATGTTTTTATTTGGACATCTTGTTTGGGCTACTGGATTTATGTTTTTAATTTCCTGGCATGGATATCGGCAAGAATTGATTGAAACTTTAGCATGGGCTCATGAACGCACACATTTGGCCAATTTGATTCGTTGGATAGATAAACTGGTGGCACTTTCCATTGTACAAGCAAGATTGGTTGGATTAGCCCACTTTTCTATAGGTTATATATTTACTTATGCGGCTTTCTTGATTGCCTCTACATCAGGCAAATTTGGTTATTTTTTTTAATTGAATGTTTTGTATCCGTGAGAATCTCATTTCTTTCGATGAAGAAGAGATCCACCTTCTTATCTTATATTTCTACATCTAGGATCCGACTTGTATCATGGATACTAATAGGAACTTAACGAGTATGGCAAAAAAAAGTTTGATTCTGAGGGAAAAGAAGAGGCAAAAATTGGAACAGAAATATCATTTGATTCGTCGATCCTCAAAAAAGAAATAAGCAAAGTTCGACCGTTGAGTGACAAATGGGAATTTAATGGAAAGTTACAATCCCCACCGTGAAATAGTGCACCTACACGCCTTCATCGACGTTGTTTTTCAACTGGAACGCCAAGAGCTAACTATCGAGACTTTGGACTATCCGGACA
>CM066318.1:105217756-105220256 GCA_033807775.1 Saussurea involucrata
GCGGATATAGTCATGATTCAATGGGTCAGGTCCACTTAATTTTCTTTTATTGATTTCCAATCTTTACAATGGATTTCATTGGCCTAATTGAAAATAGGAATATTTGGTGATTCAACAGATGACTTATCATTATTCGTGATAACTAATATACTATAACTCATTAGAATGATAATATTATATACTATAACTCATTAGAATGATAATATTATATAGTATAGTATAGTTGGTTACTTTTTTATTATTATTAATAATATCACAATTCTTCTTTCAAAGACTACGACTGAAAAAAAAAATACAAAGCCCCTTATCGGATTTGAACCGAGGGCCTATGTCTTACGATGGCATTACTCTACCACTGAGTTAAAAGGGCTTGGTTGAGTGAATTCCTGAACGGGTCACTGTACTATATAGGTAAAATATATTTTCTTATATAAGAAGATATATACCTACTTCTTATATAAGAAGCCGATCTGCACATATACAGAAGCGACTCGACAAAAGGTCCATTTATATATAATAATTGCATTGTAGCGGGTATAGTTTAGTGGTAAAAGTGTGATTCGTTCTATTAACCCCCATAATAGTTAAGGGGTCTTTCGGTCTGATTCATATTTTGATCAAAAACTTTATTTTATTAAAAGGATTAAATCCTTTACCTTTCAATGACACATTCAAGGAAAAATATAAATTTTCGGGATTTTTATCCAAAGGTCAATTCAAAATTGAAAACTTGGATTATGAAATTTCGAAACAAAATTTTTAAATTGGATCAATACTTCCAATTGAATGAGTATGAATAAAGAATCCATGGATGAAGATAGAAAAGTAGATTTCTAATTTCTAATCGTAACTAAATCTTCAATTTTTGTTTTGATTTGTAGCAAATAAATTGAAGTAAAATAGCTATTAAATAATGTCTTTTGTTTACTAGAGACATCGACATATTATTTTATTTTAGCTCGGTGGAAATAAAATCCTTTTCCTTAGGACCCTCTCAAATAGAAATAGAGAACGAAGTAACTAGAAAGATTGTTAGAATCGCCTTCTTCTAGAGGGATCATCTAGAAAGCGAGTCGTTTTGAATTGAATATATTCAAACAAAAAGCTGACATAGATGTTATGGGTATAATTTTTTTGTAAGTTGGTTCACATCTGAAATCTAACAATTTATCCATTTTCCATAAAGGAGCCGAATGAAAAGAAAGTTTCATGTTCGGTTTTGAATTAGAGACATTAAAAATGACGAATCGACGTCGACTATAACCCCTAGCCTTCCAAGCTAACGATGCGGGTTCGATTCCCGCTACCTGCTCTATATCCTCTCTTATATATTTATCTTATATATTTATTCTATTATCTTACTATATTTATATATTCTTAAATACTCTAATATACTCTAATTAATACAACATTCATCATTGAATATACAATTCAAAAAAATTATTTTATTATAATTATAAAAATGCTACTATATTATAATAATTATATTCTTTATTATAATTATTAGAATTATATTCTTTATTATAATTATATTCTTTCTTTGAAATAAAAGATTAGAAAGTAAAAATACTCAAAAATCGCAATGAAAAGCGTCCATTGTCTACTGGATACGACAGAGGTCTTCCAAACCTTTGGTATAGGTTCAAATCCTATTGGACGCAATTTTTTTCCAGATATTTTTTTAGATTTCGATATCAAAAAATAAATTTTGAATGATTTGAATCCGAAACGCTTGAGTACCCTTTTTATTTTATTGAAAAAATTATTCAAAAGGGTGATCAATTTGTTTAGAATGCTTGTTCTTGAAGTATAAAACGTTCCCTCTGTTCCTTAATAGCTTCTTTCAAAATGGCTTATGCTTCCTCGGTGAATGTCTTGGTAGAAGATATTATTTCGCGAAACTGCGGTTTATTGGTTTTTAAGTAAGTACGTAACTCAACAAGAAATTTCCTTACCTGTCCAAAATCTAATGAATCGAGATAACCGTTTGTTCCGGTATAAATAGTCAGTATCTGTTCTTCCACCGCGAGAGGGGCAGATTGGGATTGTTTAAGCAATTCACGTAAGCGTTGACCTATTGCCAATTGATTCTGAGTAGCTTTATCGAGATCAGAAGCAAATTGTGCAAAAGCTTCTAATTCTGCGAATTGTGCCAGTTCCAATTTTAATTTACCAACTACTTGTTTCATAGCTTTAATTTGAGCTGCAGACCCCACTCTGGAAATAGAGATACCCACATTAATAGCGGGTCGGATTCAGTAATCGAAATTACATTAGTAGGAATATTAGCCAAACCATCTCTCGATTGGGTTTCAACTATTGGTAAAGCGGTCATACTTCCTTCACCTAAACTAGAACTTAATTTAGCAACTCTTTCCAAAAGGCGTGATTGTAAATAAAAAACATCCCCCGGATAAGCTTCGCGCCCAGGTGGTCTTCGTAATACAAGAGACATTTGGCGATAAGCTTGCGCTTGTTTAGAGGGATCATCATAAATGAT